>JAOXXN010000471.1:69455873-69484958 GCA_026770055.1 Myrmophylax atrothorax
TGCCACCCCCTGCCATGGGCAGGGACACCTTCCACCAGCCCAGGTTGCTCCAAGCCCTGTCCAACCTGGCCTTGGACATTTCTAGGGATGGGGCAGCCACAGCTTCTCTTGGCACCCGGTGCCAGGGCCTCCATACCCTCACAGGGAGGAATTTCTTCCTCTCCAAGGTCTCATAGCTTACACAGACTCTACAGTCCTGATTGAGGGTCTTGTCTTCAAGCAGGAGGTGGTTGATGAAACAGGTACAACAGCGAGAGCTCAGTGGAGCACTGAGGGGTTATTCTGTGCTGTGTTACATCAATACTTATGATTTATTCTATTTATCCAGGAAAGATGGGCACAGACCTGGACTTTAAGAAGGTCTGGCTCAAATGAAGAGGGAAATGGTTATTTTGTTATCTGGTGGCTTCATCCTTTCATGCCCACTGGTACAAATGCAGCCAACCTCTGGGCTAAGAGATCACTAAATGACACTTTCCAACCCTGCCCTTCCATGACACCCTCTCTCCATCTTGTCCACTTATCACAGAGCGTACCCAAGCCTTTGCAGCTATTTATTAAAATTCTCAGTGGAGCACAGCTGACCTTGTGTTTGTAGACAACTTCTTTTGACCCATCCACTTGAAAGCAAAAAGCACCTCCGATCAGTTTGTAGTGGTGAAACGGAGGCAGGAATATAATGATATTGATGAAATGGGTATAAGACGACTGAGGCTGAATTTTAATTCGGTCCTGGTGCTGTTTGCATCTCATAAAATTCCTCTCAGGGAATTTTTTGAGCTGACCTCTTCAAAGTAAATCACAGCATGATTCACTGTGTGCCACACAGCCAGTTTTCATAATCACAGTGTGTGAGATAAAGGAAAGCTGCAGTGGGGGATGCAGCAAAAGGACAACTGCAAACCATCAGCCAAGACTGAGCAGAGAAATTCAATTAATGTTCCACCTTTTATGCAGAACTAGTGAGGATGCATCACATGTGTTTGGAATAGGGAATGGCATTCAGGATTCCGGCATTCAGGATTCCAGCTTTCAGGTCCTGGCACTGCCACCATCCTTCTGGAATGGTCTTGGTGGTGGAAAGACCGTGGTTCCTCTTTAGTTATGGCTTTCTGCGGTGGGTTGTGGCTGTTGCTTCCTTGCCAAGCAATGTCACACCGTAAGAACAGATCTACAGGGTGAGATATCCAGTCCACAATGTGTATGTTTGAAGCATTTCCATGGTGGGGTGACATTGGTCCTCCAAATATGAGGTGAGGCAACTGCTCCAAAGTCAGTCTATGATGAGAAAGAAGATGTGCTAAGAGGACACAGCTCACTCCAAATCACATGATTGTCCAAACTAGCCATGCAACCTCTGTGGGCCTGACCTGAGAGGATAAGCTGATCCCATCCGTGGATTATGAAGCTTCCCATCACGTAGCAACCCTTAAATGATGTGAAAAGTCTGCTTTTTGATTCTGGGAAGTGTGGGTGAGTTCCACACTGGTGATCTGAGAGGAAGACATGAGTTTTAATGCTGAGTTTTACGCTGCAAGATGATTTGCAATAAAACCACTTCAAAGAAGAAACAGCTTTAAAATCCTTCTTAACTTAAGCTCTTCTTCCTTCTGCCCAGACTTAATGCAGTTTTATTTACTTTTTAGATAGGGATTCTCTTACAGGATAGTACTGGATGGTTGCCTCAGTCAGGCTCTGTTGAAATTATATTTGCTTACTGCATATGGCATGTTATGATGTTTAAGACATCATTTAAAGGCAGAAAAATCAGCTACAGTTGCTGATATTTCCAGCTGTATGGTCCTAATTTCCTCAGATTCAGGGATGAAAATTCAGAGGGACAAAATGATGAAATAGCAGAGTCATTTATAAATTTTATAACAACAAATATGAGATAGAAGACAGACCCTTACCCACAAGTGCTCTGGGTGCAGGCAAAACAAATAGAAGTTGAATATGACTTTTTCCTAGGGAAAAGGCATACACAAAAAGAAAGAAGATGACACAGATCCTGCTCTTCCTCCCCCTATTCAGACCCTCCCCAGGTATCCCTTCTCTCCGTGATGAGAATGGCTGAATTCTCTTTCTGGCATCACTGTCTCCTCCCTGGGTAGCTTGAACTGACTGCAGCTGGGGATGCTGGCACATACCAGTTTGCTTCCCATTAAAATCAGACTTTATTTTGCCTGAAACATTGTGGGAAACACACACAGGGGCCTGTGGGAGTAGAGTCCAGCTCCAGAAAAAGAAATGAAAACAGCCTCCTAGTTATTTATAGGGAAGATCCTGGTGAGTCTAGAGTCATGAGTTGGACTGAATCACTTGTATTTTTGTTTTCACATCATTGCCTAATTTCCTATTGCCTCATGTCCAGTTGCCTCCATCTGGGACAGATGGTAAAGATGTTTGATCTGTCCTTGTACAACTTGCCCTGTCAGCACATGCATATTTGACAGCCTGTTTGAACCTGAGAGGGTGGGCAGGGGAGAAGAGGGCTGCCATTCCTTGCCTGATGCCAGCTGAACACATCCAGCCTGGAGAAACAGGATGGAGCAGGGACAGAAAAGGAGAAACTGCAGGTTGAAAGACCACTGGGAAATAGGATCTTTTTGGAAGGGATCCAAAGTTACCTTTGCAGGTGATGGGAGAAGGAAGACTCCCATGAGGACAGGTTTTCAAAGCAGGAAAAAAAACAAAACTGGAAATAAGTACTGAGAAAGTCACTTATTTTGGAAGGACAGAAGGAACAATTTTGCACATGTCAAATATGATCTTCTACTGCCAAGCTCTGCTAGCACCATGTGAGAGGAAGATGGGACTCCTACCTTTTATCACCTCGAGAAGACAAACCCCAGAGCCACAGTAAGCTCAGTCTCCTGTATTCTTATCTGATCAAGAGGCATCTTATTCCCAGGTGTATCAAGAGCAGTATCAGTTAATGTCCAGGGAATCTGCAGCATTTCCAGAGCAGCCAGTGACATGAGACAGAATAATTTAGAAGACAAATGGAATGGGAAACACAAGACTGAGAAAACACCCTTTCACAGGAAAGAATCCTGATCTACACAGGTGACTCATCACAACACAAGAAGTCTCAGGGGACCCAAAATGATGAAAGGCAAATCTACAAACACACCTGCACACATGTACATGGCAGATACACTTCTTCTTTTTTAAAATATATATGCATTTACTGTTGTTTAGTCTGTCGATAGAACATTGGCAAACCTGGATGGACCTCTGAGACACTCCTGCCAAGGCTCCTAATTTAACCATCCCCATATTCTATCAATTACCCTCTTGTATTGATCCACTCTTGCTGTGGAAAACACTCATGGCATTGTGACACCTTGTAAAATTCTAACAGTGCCAAGACTGCCCCAGAACCAGCAGGTGGGAAAAATGGGCTTATTCCTCTAAAAGTTGAGGGTTTATATTAAAATAATTCTTCATGCAGAAAAGGAAAATCACGAGGATTGTCAGGAGCCTGTGTAACTTCCAAAACTTTGATGTTCCAGTCTGTACTACTACAGACTCATAGGTACCCTTAAATATTTCAGATTGTTTGCCTTGTGCTTCTTCTTGTCGAAGTGGTTGTGCACCACTAAGCTTTCATTAAAAGCAGAATTCCTTTTATCATGAGTCCTTTTTAACTCTTTGAATCTAGAAATCTTTAAATGCAATCAGCACACAAGCCTTTCTTTACCGAGGCTTTCTTATCACTAACCCTTCTTTGTATTCTTCTTTACGGTGATGCTTATTCTCCTTTATCATAATACATCTCATGTGTATCTCAAAAGAACAGCGTGCCTAAGGCTCGGCTGCCCCTCGCTGTGATTGTGTTCAGGGCAGGAAAACCTTCATTTGGGGTGGAAAATAAATAAATTCCCACATGCATTTCAGTGCCTGCCAGAAATCATCTTTCCATTTACAACTGAATGACCTGAATTACCTTTTTACATATACAGATGAACCAAGACTCTGCAGGTAATCAAAAGACCATTGCACAATTTAAGATGCTGATGTCCGAAGTAGAATAGCAAAAAGTCCAGAATTATGTTTAGTGGAAAAAAATTCAGCTTTCAAAATATATTTTCCAGTCTGCTGCAGAACGGAACAGAAGTTTTACAAATGTGTTTTCATTTACAAATATAAAACAACCCCTTGCCTCCCCTAGAATACATGGACAGTCTGGTGTCTGTCTAGAGCCCTACTCTGAGGTGTGGGGAAGCTGCTTTCTAATTCCCCCTCTTTGTTCAATAGGGATAGGAAGAAATAATCCTGGACATTCACTTTCTCACAGTCTCCTGGATTTTTCTGTTATTATTCTATATTGGGCATTTTCTTGGAGAAAACTAAGAAAGATTGCATTTAAATGGGGTATTTTTTCACTAGATAAATGCACTCCTTGGTAAAGCTTTCATTTACACAAATGATTTCAGGTCTTGTGCACATCTGAGTGTGAAGGTGCCCCTTTCTCCCACCACTGTGCCCACACTCTGCTCCCTGGTAACCCCAGGGGTCCCTTTGGGCTTCTGCTGGCCAAGAGGAACATCCTTCTTCACCCTGAGGCAGCATCAGGGCAAAGCCCTCTCATACTGCCCTTCAGGGCTCACAAACATCCACAGCCCCTGTGCTTTCATGAGAGGTGTCTCTGAACCTGAGAAACCCTCATTAAAATTTCAGGTGCCCACCATCGAAGTGTTATCATCTGAAAATTCCCCAGCCAGCTCCGTTCCAACAAGATGTGATATCATGTAATGCAAAATGCATATTTATCCTTGTTTTTTATTGCATTTTATTATGGCATATTGACTCCCATCATCAGGCCATGCTCTGGAACTGATGAGATTGCAGCTGTTTGGGGCATGCATCACCTAAATTTTATAGAGTGCCTTCTACTCTTGATTTTCAATTGCCACAACCCACCAAAGATGTGCTGTTTCACAGCTTGGGGCTCTAAGTCACAGGAGATAAAGTGCATATTGAAGGAGTAAATTGAGTTTTTTTACTTTAAATTGAAGGGAAGTCATAGTTGGGGTAGAGAAGAAATAATAAATCTGCTTTCTGGAACAAATAGTAGCTCTCATGGTTTCCAGCAATAAAAGTAGGAAGAAAGGCCTAAAGACATGAACATTTAAACAAACAAGTTGAAGATCTCAAAGAAGAACTGACAGTGGGAACTCTGAAATTGCTGCCAGCTTTCCAGAAAAAAAAGGGGGGAAAAAAGCGCTTTTGTTTGTTTGGGTTGTTTTTGTACAGGAAGGAGGTAGGGAGAGAGAAAGCATTCTAAATAAAGGCTTCCCAACCACATGGGTTGAGGTAGGAGACTATGCTTTCAAACCAGTTGCATGCAGAGAAATAGTTATTTTAAAGTGTTTTAAACAGGAAGCTTTTAAAAAATAAACAGGAGGCAGAAAGGCAGAGTAATAATAAAATAGCAGAAGCTCTGAAATGTGAGGCTTTGAGGAAGAATAACCAACCAAAAACATGTCACTGGTAGATGTTTCCCTACCATGACAAAAGGTCAGGCAGAGAACGTTGCCCATATCTCTGATTCGTTGCCTTCTCTGCTCATTGGTGTCCAGGGACTCCTCTACAGCCACAGGTGGATTTGCCTTTCTCTCCTAGGCAGCAGGAGCTTTGGTGCCTGCAGTCTGTGCCTGGGAACCCACAGTGTGGTCTCCTCCCTCCACACTCCTGTGAGAGCCAAAATCCCATGTGCAACCTTCTGTTGAGATGGATTGGAATAGTGTGGGTAGGGAGGGGCCTTAAAGAGCATCTCATACCACCCCCTGCCATGGGCAGGGACACCTCCCACCAGCCCAGGTTGCCCCAAGTCTCGTCCAACCTGGCCTCAGACACTTCTGGGATGAGGTAGATCTGCCTTCCTCAGTTAATGCTTGAGGAAGGAAGTCTGACCATGTTGCAGCTTCTGATTTTGCCTCTCTTTCCTTTCTTTGTTTCATTTATGACCCTTTGTCATGTTTATGCCAAGTATAATCCAGCAGAGGTTCAACAGAGACATCTCTGTAGAGGCAGGGCCTGCAGCAAAACTGAAGACACACCACAAATATGTTACTTATTTTTGACATCTAATGTATTCTCTTAAAATCTCTGCACTTTTTTTGGAAGCTGAGCAGGATGGACCAGACTCCAGTGCAATATTTCATTAACTCTGGTGGAGTGACACCACTCCTTTGATGTGCTGTGTTATTTAATATTAGCCACAGACTCCACTGAGATGTGGAGTCAGATGCCAGCATTCATTCTAGAGAAAATACTATTCATGTTAAGAATTCACATCGTCATTTAATTATTAATTGTGCTTTAATTGGCTGTCATAAATTCATTTGCCCTTTTATCTACGACAATGATTCTTTGGGGTTGTTATGACTGCCTGCGAGAATGAGTAATGACTGACTTCAATGCAAAGATGTTAGGATAGTGTTGCTGCTGCAGCTGAGGTGACTGAAAGAAGTGGAGTTGTGGGAGGATGGAAAAGTCACAGACTTCCAGCAGTTCAAAGCATGATTATTTCACCCCTGAGAAGATTTAGACCAGCAAGTCAGAACAGTGACTGAAATCTACACAAACATCTGTTTTTGTAAATGAAATTCAGTAAAAAATAATTATTCTGGCCTTTCAGTACCTAAAAGGGCTACAAGAGAGCTGGAGAGGGAGTTTGGATAAGGGCATGGAGTGACAGGACAAGAAGGGTAAGTTTGAAAACGAAAGAGGACAGGTTTAGATTAGATCTTAGAAAGCAATTTTTTCCTATGAGAGTGGGCAGGCCCTGGCACAGGTTGGGCAGAGAAGCTGTGGCTGCCCCATCCCTGGGGCTTGGAGGAATGGAAGGTGTCGGGTGCAAGGTGTCCCTGCCCATGGTACTGGATGATCTTTAAGGTCCCTTCCAAGCCAAGTAATTCCATCATTCAATGACTCTTATGACTTTATGATAAAGGAAATTTAAAAAATAAATTAAAAATAAGGAGCTAAAAAGTGCTGCCTGTAAAAGAGGTGGGTCAGGTTAAGTGACAGGTCAGATAAGCTGGGATGTTGCTGGGCTTAGCTGAGCCATGAATCTGAGCTGGCTTAATACAAAGTTATACCAACACACAGCAGAAATCTGGCAGCTAATGCTTTATAAAAGCTGCCTATTTTCTGAGTGTATGGCCATGGCACACTGGAGTTAACAGGAACTCTCCACAGAGCAGTCCTGGAAGAGGTTCTGTGCTCACAGTCCAGTTCCCCCTCTGTGACCTGGCAGCAGATTCATAAACCCAGCAGAGTCTCACATCCCTTCCTGTCACTCCTGCACATCAGAAGACACAAACTCCTCTACAGAACACCCTGTAACAAGCACAGAAACTTGCATAAAATGCCAAAAGTCACAGAACTACATGGAGGTGCATAAAAATGAATATTTTTAGCTCTAATGTATAGCTATATATATATATAATCTGTAAAAGAATGTTTCATCTCTGATTTCCCTGTTAAGTTTTCCACTGGAAAATGCATGTTATGAACATAATGTGTCCCAGGCCAGTACAAGAACCAGCTGCTGACTTCTGTGTGAGCAAGTTGGCAGCAGATTTGATCCAGGTCAGTAGTCAGAGCAAGAACATCCAACTGCATTACATAACTTGGCAAACTCCTTCCTTTTCCAGTCTCCTGCATATTCAATGTACCTTACTCCCAGCAACTTGAAAGTGCAGGCTTTGAGGGAAGATTTAGCTTTAGGTTTTCTACATCCTGCTCTGAAATAACCTCACCTCCTCTCACCATGTCCTACACACTCACTTGAAAGGGGATCTTTTTGTACACCACAGGCTTTTTGCTCCCAGGGATCCAAGGCAGCTGAGGGCAGGATGATACCTGGACCCGTTTACAAGCTCTTGCTGCTACAAACATTGCTCTCCATCTCCAAGGAAACAGGCAGGGAAAATCACTGTCATTCCCCAGCTGCTTCCAGAGATTCCCAGCAAGGATGGGGGTCCCCCTCTCTAAGGCAACCAGCTGGGATTTTTACATTCTTTCACTGCTGTTGCTCCCAAGCTGTTGAGTGACCTTGGGGTGAGTCATTTCTCCTCTCACTTTGAGGCATTTCTAATTTTTAACTTATTCAAGAGATCTGCTTTCTGCCTTTTATTTTTGTTTTGTTGTGGTATTTTTTGCTGCTGGTGGTGTGTTTTTTGGTGTATTTTTTTCTTATATTACCTTTTTTAAAACAACATCAAACCACTGAGATTTTTGTGGCATTCTGGAGTTCTGCTGCTGCTGCTCCTTGCAAAGCGAAAAAGAAGATAAAATAATAAACACTCTAATGTCTGTCATGGGCATCTTCAGAAAGCACCCCTGAGGGAATGAACAGATCTAAATACCAGAAAGAATGAAACTCCATCCTGCTGCAGGATTTCTCTTTCTTGCAACAACAAGTAGTGAAAAAGTTCTCAATTTCTTTGTGCATCTGTTGGGAGTGGGGAAGGATTGTTTAAAAAATTAATCTTTAACCACAGAATCCTAGAATGGTTTGGGTGGAATGAACCTTAAATATCATCTTGTTCCAACCCCTTGCCATGGGCAGGGACGCCTTCTGACTTTAAACAAAATGGTCAGCCCCACAGAGGAAAGATTTGGAGTTTTTCCTCCCCAGACATCTCTGGCTGTGTGTCAGGCAGCTCCTGCCTCCACCCCCTGCCTGGCACCCTGCCACGCACTCACATAAACGGCACTCACTGCTTTCACACCTCCCAGTCTCTTGGCAATGGCAGAGCAAGGAATTTATGCCTGAACACCACTGAATGACAGGGAGACAGAAAAAACCCACAGGAGCACCAAGAAAGCAGCAGCAAGGAATCCCTCCCCGATGCTGATTTATGATTCCAGTTCCACGAGGAGAGCAGATGTCAGACAGCCCAAATCTATTTCTGCCTTGTGGTCTCACCTTTTAAAACCTTGATTCTCTACATGGAATGTGGAGATGATCCTCAGATCAAGGGGATGGGAAGAGACTTAATTAGGGATTGAAAGGTGCTGGCTGGACTGACAAATATTTGCAGTAATGAAACAATAAATACAATCTTGCCAACATTTGGGGGAGATAATGAATTCATCAGGAGAAATTCTCAACATACATTGGGATACCTTTTCTTATTTCCCCTTTGTAGAATCACAGAATCATTAGGGTTGGAAAAGGCCTCTAAGATTGAGACCAGCCCTTAACCCAGCCCTGCCAAGGCCACCACTGACCATGTCCCCAAGTGCTACATGGCTTTGAAATCCCTCCAGGGGTGGGGACTCCACCTCTGCCCTGGGCAGCCCATTGCAATGCTTGACCACGTTTTCCATGAAGAAATTTTCCCTAATATCCATCTCTGCTGTATTTCTACTCAAGGGTGCTTTGTATGTATGGAAATCCATTTTCACAAGTTCCCTCTAACTAGAACTGCCTCAGTTGTGGGGCACCTGCTGCCTTTCTTGGGTTGGGAATATCTGCAGCCCTTCCTTCACTGTTTCCAGCCAAATTGTTGGCACTGAGCACCTCTGGGAACTGGCAGCCTTGTCAGGGTTTCATGGGATCCAGAGCCAGGAAGGGGTTTTGAGGTTTTTCTTGATTCAGTCGAGGAAACTTCGAAGTGAAAGGCAAGAAAAAGAATTCAGAGTCCAATTTAAACTCAGAATTATAGAATTGGAGAATGGCCTGGGTTGACTCAGAAAAGTGAGGGGTTTTAAAGTATTTCTAGAGAAACAGCCCATTTTATATTTTATTTAAAAGAGAGACAGTGTATTTACATTACCAGCAATAATACTTTTCAAATGAAAATGAAGCCATGAATGAACATCCTTCTCTCCCCAGAATTCCCTTCATTCAATGCACGTTTTACATAACCTAACATTTCTATGCCACTGATATCAGACTTTATTCTTTAGTAATTACTGGAAGTGCACACAGCCACTCAGCATTAGTGTTTTTCATCTCTCTGAAGGATTGAAATCTCCCTGTCTAGGATAAGCTGCATTCTTTGCCTTTGATTCATTGAAACTCCAAGCATTTTGCACTCAGAGCAAGCACATTAATTTAAACCAAGTGCTTTTCCTCACCAAAGCCTCGGAGTCCCCAGCAGTGCCAGCCCCAGGATGGGCAGCCACAAACACTCACCATGGCAGCAGCTCCCAGTAACCTCCTGTGGGCAGCCCCTTTTGCTTCATTATCTCCTCTTTGGTTTATCCTCATATCACCTCCTCAGGGGAGGCTGCAGGACAGCTGGGCTGCCACTCACCCACCAGCAGCTGGGAGCTGTTCCTCCCCACCAAACCCTCCACCCCACTTTAACCTTGAAGCTCCTGGAGAGGTGGGGGATAGCAAGTGACCATTCACATCATGAAAAATGGGGCTTTGTGTTGTTGTGCAATGAATTGGAGTTTACATCGCTTTAGGTGTGGTTTGTCCTCTCATTGTGCCAAGCTTCCTCCAAGTGCAATCTGTAATTTTTGTCACTTTTCTTCAGGCCACATTTGGCTGCTCACATTCCCATCTCTGCATATGTTTTGAGGCTGATTTTAGGGGATTGATTTCCAGACTGAAGCACGACTGATTGTGAGGAAAAGGGGCTGAGTGACCCCTGGCTGTGCTCACTCCCCAAGCCCTGCATCACGCAGTGCCTGGGGAGCCTCAGGGGCAGCTCTGGGAGCCTCAGCCCTGCCTCTGCCAGCTTCACATTTTCCAGCCTTAGACAGATTTGTAGCAATCAGCAGTTCCCAGTTTCCAGAGGGACACAGCTACATGTTTCTAGATCGTTGTTAGGGTTTGTTTCATCTGAAAGCTCTTCCACACACACAGAAAAAAAAAAGAGCCAGGGCAAAACCTCACATGCTTCAAGAACTGCCTTTTTTCTCAGTTTCCCCTGAGTCTGCTCAGCGTCCATCAGTCTGTTATCACATCTGCCCGGCATGATGAGCTCTCTCTGAAAAACAAGACCACAACCAGATGAAATAAAGCACAGGAAAAAAAAAAACAACCACCAAAAAAACCCCAAACTGACTCTCCCTCCCAAAAAGTGATGTTCCAAAATGTTAATGCAAGAGAAGCTTAGATATTCCAAAAGCTTTAAACCAGGCTTGGCTTGTATCCTTTTCTATTTCCTAGTGGATATAATATCTTTGTTGAAAAATGGTTGGTTAAAAAAAATACAAACCACAGGCTCTGCTGAGGACAAAAAAAAGTACCCTTTGAAATTATTGACTTTTGCAATGTGGCCTATATTTTAGTGCAAATATTTTTATTGCAAATACAAGGCTAATTTATCACAGCAAAATACATGGCACTGCAAACACATAAGGATGTGAGAAGTCAAAAAAAAGGGATGTATTTATTCCGCATAGCAAAATGGAAACCATTTCAATTTTAAGGATAATAGTTTTCCTGTGGTTTTACCTGTTACACTTACATATGTCAATTAATTGTAACATGTATCTTCTGACATTATTTCTGGAATTACAAAGCCTCATCAGAAGCCTGAGCTGCCAGGTTATGTAATGCAGGAATGGGAGGAATTGAGGTCAGACAAAATCTGAAGCTTGTACAATATTAAGATTATCCAAATAAGAACAACACTTCTGAATTGTTAATTTTTAATAGTCCTGAGGTATACAAGGTGAGAGAACAAGTGTATTAAGGAAGAAATAATAAATCCCCTATGGTAGCTAACAGGATGCAAAAGGCAAAATGAAATACTCTCCCTTACAGGTAATTAAAGTCAGAAGCGTTAGTTGGAGCTTGAGGTGACTTGCAGATAAAAAGAAAATCTGTGAGTCTTAAATATGCACGGGAGAAGGGAAATCAGAGGTGTAGCACAGGGATGGCACTGAAGCCCTTTCCACTGTGGGCACTTCAGCTCATTGCTCACTGCTGCCTGTGCCAAACCCCACACTAAGGAGCTGTGAGGAGCTGGGGGTGAAGGTTCCTGATGTAGGTGAGGGAGGGCAGGTCCTACCAGGATCTATCCTGAAGGGTAGAAACCCAGAGAAGTGGTGTAAAATTCTCACAAATTCATGTAATTCACACACTTAATAACTGCCTTAAAGTTGCTCACTCATGCATGTCCTGATACAGATCGACCTGTCCTGTGACAAAAATTTCAACGTCTGGCTCTGATTTAAGCTGGAATAGAGTCAAGGGATGTTGAGGACCTCAGCTAATGAACACCTTCATAGGACACTCAAGGGCAAACATGATTGTGATCTTTGTCTTAAACTATAGTAACTTAGTGAATGGTACATTCATCCAAGAAGTGTGAGTGCTAAGCCCTAGAGCTTTCATCTGTTCCACCTTGCAGAACAAGACAATGTTCAACACCTGGCACATCTGGATCATTTATGAGGTTGTGCAGGAATGGTACACATGAGGTACTTGCCATTGTGCTGTGTTGAAGCCGCAACTCTTTGCAGCCAATGAAGAAATCAGGGGTTCAAGAAAGATAATACATAAAAAAGAGGTGACTGCAAATTTGTGCTGATAAGTCAGAGGTAAAGGTCATTGTGGGTTCTCTCCATCTTACCTGGACAGTTTGAGCATTTCATAGGACTGTTAAATTACAGGAACTGTCCCAGGAAGCAACTGCAAACCAGACCTTCCCAAGTCAAAACAGCAGGCTGGAGAGACACATATTTATGCTATTTTTCTCTCCTGTACACACGTATTGAGTAGTAGCATTAAGAAGCAAAGTACAAAGTACCCAGAATAGCCCAAAGTTGAAAAAGTTTAAATTTCTCTTCTCCAGAGTGAAATAAGTGGGATGAAACCCTTCTGGCATGAAAGAGGCAGTGAACTAAGCCTTCTGCTTTCATGCTGAGCTCTTCAGCCACCACTAAACTACAGAAAAGGTGGTAAGTGTCAGTTTTAAAGGACAGCACTGAACTCCCATCATATTTTTCAAAGAGAAGGAAATGATTCCAGAGAATCCTTTTGTGCAAGGACAGGTTAAATATTTGTACATTTTCATGCAAGGACTTGGTGTACAGATGGATAATTTTGGCTTTTTATGAATAGTACTGATGCCCCAAGGCTGAACTGGCAAGAAAAGTCAGAACATAAAGAAGACAGTGAAAGAACCCATGGAATAGGTTTTAGAGAGAACGAAACTTGCATTTAAAATGTAGCAGAGATACTACAAAACCCATGGACTAGTTCATAATTCATAAAGCACCTTGGTAGGCAAACACACAATGTATGAAGCTTAGTGCTTCCAGAGAACTGGATCAGTGGGCACTGTCATCTCCTTGTGATCCTCTTCTCCCTGAACTACAGGGAACTTGCACATGTCTGAGGTGACTTGCAACATCAAAAATGTGTCAAATGCTAGAAAAGAGGGTGTGGAAAAGGCAGAGGTTGAGCTCTGGGATCCTTGGTGCTGCTGAACAGCAACAGCAGGAACATGGGCACCCAAGCCTGGCACCTCTACTGCTGCATCAACTGTCCCACACCTCCTCTACCCCCAAAGGAGTATGTAATGCCTCTGATACGGTCTTACTTCAGCTCTGATGCAAAACTCATAGGTGGGAATCAAAGATTTCCAGAGACTGGAGGGCTGTGGGAAACTCCTGTTGATCCCTTCCTATCCCTAAGAGAGCATTTCATGTTCCACTGGCTCATTTTTGTCAAAGATGCTCTGTATTCAAGGATGCTCAGATTTAATCTCAGTGAGTTCAATTTTGTTATGATATTTTTGGGATAATCCCCAAATGATTTTCAAAGGGCATATCTGTTTTTTGTTTTGTGTTATCCCTCTTTTTCTGTGCAGTGTGTGGAGCATAATTACTCTGCCATTTGCCATGCTCAAGTGGTTGGTACAACTTTGCTGTCTCTCAGTGTCCATTTGTTCAGCATCTCTTATGCTGAGGGAAACTCATATTGCATTAGAGGCTGTTCTGTGGCAGGTTCACCAGGTCACTGGGGGCATATTATTATATCAGATTGCAATGTAATACTAAACTACTTTTGCTTAATCATGTTCTATCTTTCAAGGGGCAAAAGCCCCCATTTTCTCAATTTTTACCCAACTATAATAAGCTTAAAAAGTATCAGTTTAACACCGCTCTGAAGATACAAGTGAATATAATAGCTCGTTTCAGAACTACAAGGTAAGAAATCATATTTTTACCCCAGAAAAATGGCTCGAAGAACTATACTGAATAAACAAAGCCAAAGAAAATAAGCACTTATTTCTAAAGTGGTTTCATTGGAGCCCTTTGGTATGAGCAGAATTAATTGTAGCACTATGCAAACAGAGTTGGACAAATAGGAGAAAAGTATTGGGCACATTTATGCAAATGAAAGGCTGACCAGTGCGTTGCTGAAATGTCTGTGACTCAGTTTTGTTCAAGAACATTCAGGTGGATCCACTGACATTTATCCCAGTGTGGGCAGCGAACAAAAGCTGCCCAGAGGTGCTGTGAGCGTGCCAGAATGGTCTCAATGGGACTGCTCTCACAAACAGTTTGGAAAGCTCTCCTTTCAAAAAAACCACTTTGCTGGGGGATTAGGTCATGTTGTGGCCATGCCTCATCCTTGCATGTGATTTGATTTAGTGGGTCAGTGAAAATGATTTGGGGACACACAAGTGTTGTGCTCTGTCTGCATCACGGGATGGTCAGAGGGGGATAGAGGGGACTGTAATGGTAGTTTGAGAATGATTACACAGGACCTCTCATTTCTACTCCTCTTGCTGGAGGCTGGGAACGTTTAAAGCCTGGAGGATGGTTCAGTTTGCAAATAATGAGTGATTCATCACTTATAAGGAAATATAGGGGGGGAAGGATTTTCTTATTTTAGAAATAAGTCATGCAAGGATGCTGACACATCCCATAAGATAGGCCATGGATGCAATCACAGAATCATAGGATGGTTTGGGTTGGAAGGGACCTTAAAGATCATCCAGTTCCAACCCCCTGCTGTGGGCAGGGGTACCTAATAATAATCTGCTCTGTTCTCAAGAAGATAGGTCTAGAAACAGAAAAAATCTGCCTACTAAAGATGGTTTGGTATCAGGGCAGGGAATAAGATGGATTCTTCATCCCTGTATACTTTACGGACATGGTTAAACCAGTGTTTGCCAGAGACAGATAAAACACGTTCAATTTGTCCTCAAAACATCTGTGACTGGAGTCTACAGGCAGTTCCATATAGCATTTGCCAAAAAAGGAGATGCAAAGACATTCCATAGGAGATGCAAGTGGATTCAGAGGGAATGAGAGCACAGCTTTCAAACTGAACCAAGACAGGCAGTGAAAGATAATTCCCTTTTGATCATGCAGCACTGGTGCCAGCTCTGAATGCCTCAAGGAGCAGACACTGCATGGCACAGTCCTCTCAGCCCTTTTATTGTGGCTGTGTGGCAGCCTGGTGGATGTCACAGCTCAAGAGCAAGAACTGAGGCATTTGGAAATGGGTAACTGAAAGCATAAGTTTATCCATTTGAAATTAAAGCCGAAGGTGTGAAGGTTGTTTACAAAAGCACAGTGATTTATCTTGGTCACTTGATCAGGAAGGAAGATATGCCTGCTGACAAAAAAAGGGTTATATGTAAGAGTTTAAGGAACTTGCTACCTTTTATTATAACAAATTTTTGTTGATTCAACAAGTTAGCAGGCCTAGGACATAGTGATTAATGGATAAAAGTCAGTCATTTTCCCCACCCACAAGCATCATAGCTGGACAGGACAATATATGTGGATATCATTCAAATTTACTGTTTCATTTATTTAAGTGTTTACAGTAACAGTCATGATTTATAACTGCTTAGGAAAAAAGTAATTACAATCAAGAATGCTCCAGCTATAAACTGATTAGGAGGCTCCTTTATTTCCTTCCTTCTTTCCTCTCTCTCTCTTCTGTATAGCAAAAGGCAATGGGAGATGAATCCCACTAAGCCACCATTAGGAGATGTCATGTGCATAATTAATGGCAGTTGTCTCCTTTGTCACATTAATAAAGCAGAGGGCAGAGAAGCATCTCCAGAGTGTCAGAGATCAGGAGGAGAAACAAAGGGTCCAAAGGTTAAAATATTGTCCATAGGTTTTTGGGCCCATATATTATCAAGATAGGAGGAGAAAAGGAGGTTTCCAGCCATACAGCTTTGAAACTGTCACTACAGAGCAAACCCCTGAATTCCTGTGCTATTTAATACATTATTTACATCCTCTCTAGGCCTCATTGTGTGCAGGGTTGAGGCAACCCCTGCTGCCTGTGGCTGCTGCTGGCTTGGGGTGCAGGATCCCTCTGTGGTGACAGCTTCACTCTCCCACTTCAGCTAAAAGATGGCACAAAAGATGGATGGAAGTTGGACAAGAGAAATGTGTAAAATTTCAGAGGGAAAAATCAGAAAACCTTTTTTTTTCCATTTTTAGATCCCACCAGCTGCAGAGGGCTGTGTTCTTTACACCATATGCTAACAGGTAAGCATAGAACTGTGTCTCAGTGTATCAACTGTGGAAAACTGTTCCTGGAAAGTTATGTTTGACTGTGATACAACTCAGTTTACTTGAGTTAATCAATTTCTTGAACCATGTGGGCAAATGCTCACTCTTGAGACAGTGAATTTGTATCAATTTCCAGTGGCACATAACAAAATCACCTTAAAAAATCAAACTCGAGGTGTGGGTAAACAACCACCTGTAGATGGTTTAATCTGAGTTATAGACCTTTCTCTCAACAACAGTCAGTGTCCATAAAATCAGCCTGTTTGGAAGAGACCTCAGGAGGTCTCAAGCCAAACCTCCTGCTCAGAGCAAGGCCAGCTGAGCCATGAACCCAGATTGCTCATGGCTTTGTCCATTCAGCTCCTCAAGGACAGAGTATATCCATGGTCAGGCTCCAAATCTGTTCACTGTGGCTGGTTTACCAGGAGTTACAGATCATTCCCTCAACAACAGACACTGACTATAAAATCAGCCTGTTTGGAAGAAACTTCAGGAGGTCTTGAGCCAAACCTTTTCCTGGGAGCAGTCAGCGGGAGCTCAGCCCAGACTGCTCAAGGCTTTGCCCCTTCAGGTTTCGGGGACAGCATGTTCCCATTTTCAGGCTCTGTATGTGTTACACATGTGAAATAAAATGTGCTCATATAAATTAAGATGTTTCCAGTTTGCTTGGTTTACCTTGTATTTGCAATGGGATAAGAGCATGCAAAAGACCAGAGAGGGTAGTTCAGCTGATAAATGGCACTGCATTAACCACAGTAATGTCAGTGCTTGCAATATTTCCAGGGGGACCTACCTGTGCAAACAATATTTAAATGAGGAGACTGTTGACCCAGATTGCAGCTTGTAGATGCTCCTGGAGAAATAGGAAATGAGCACTACAATAATTGAAGTAAACAACCGAGCATCCTGTGGGCTGAAACGAGGTTCTTACCTTTTACAAATTCATTTTGTCCTACTTTAAGTACTATTGCAGAGTGGCTTTAATTTTTAATGCTACATATTTGGTATAAAATAGATTATTTTGGTGCCAGAGTTCCTTTTTGAAGGGAGGTGGTCTTGTAACTATTGAATGCACCAAAAGACAACTCTTAACTCCATGTACAGGAGTAGCTTCCATGCGGACATGGAGGGATGCTGTGTCCGAAAGCACAGCTGCTAACAGTGCATTTCCATAGTGTACATTTTAAAGGCAAGGTGCCTCTACAAAAAAACAAAGTATTGCTCAGGGGTGTTGGGGACATTTCTGAGAAGTTGCCTTTGATAAAATGCAGTCTCATCAAAACCTTTCCTTTTCTTTTTTTTTTTCTTTCTTTTCTTTTTCTTTTCCTTCAAGCATTTGGGTGTAGGCAGAATTTCCTGTCTAATTGCAAAGGATGGGGATAAGGGACACGGAACCACTATCCCCTCCTTCAAAGAGCCATTAGTTCAATGGAAAACAGATACAAGGCACTGCATCTTGTATTGGTAACACAGCATGTTAATGTGTGTGGTCCAGGAGCTAGAAAGTAGCAACATGGGACACCACTGGCCTTCCTCCTTCTACATTTGGTGGTGGTGCCAATTTATAAAGGAATCCTGAGCTCCAGCCCTTTCTTCTCGAGAGGGTGTCTCAATCACCCAGAGGCAGGTATGATACAATATTTTGGAAATCTCTTGGATTTTACTTGACACAAAATTGAGTGAATGTTTGTCAGAACCTACTGGACTTACTCCTCAGTCTGTTTCTTTCCAGTCTTCTAAGAAGCAGAGTTACCTGGGACATCAGTCTCCCCTTCATTCCTTCCTTGCCTGCCTGAAGGAATGTGTGATCAACTGCACAGAGGAGCATCAAACAGATTTTTGTGCTTCAGATCCTTAAAATGGTTTTGTTGGGAAATAATTCCAAAAGTTGGTTTTGGATAATATTTCTTTTCCTTCACTTTTGGCTTGCTGAAGGATAAGAACTGGAGTCTCATTAATCAAGTCTTTGGTCTAAATTTTACTTTTCCTTCTGTTTTCTGAGTTTGCTGTATTTTAACACTTACTTTGACACCTTTAACACTTTGGCTTGATGCTTTCTCCTGCAAGAAGTTTTTATAGAGTAATGCTAATTCACCAATCATTGACTCAGATAGGTTGAGTAATCCAGCACACATTGAAGGATTCTGGCAATACTTCAAAAATCTGAGGAGTAATATAGTAATGCTGTACAATAAGCTGGTAGTCCAGAATTTTGTCAGCATGCTCTGCCATGCTACACCTGCACATGCAAATGGCCTGAAATAGGATGCTACAGGAAAACTGAAGAACTTGCAGAGTAAAGTCTTTAATAACCATGGAATATACTCAGTAAACTGGCCAGAGGAGATGCTTCCTCCAAATGTCCTTATCAGCAACTTGGCTGCATCCTTTGGGTTGGTTATGTCCCTTCCTAGGGCTCCTAGCTCTAAATTTGAGTTTTATTGGTAGTTATTTTGAAAGTGGTTGAGGTCTTGAATCAAGTTCTTGTGGGAATATGTTGCACATGTTAAATATTAAAAAAAAATGTCAAGAATTGACTTCTATCAACTCATCTTTTGGCCAGTGGCCAACTCTACAACGTGTGCTGCAGGAGAGGACAAACTGGGGCTTTCTATTCATATGTGTTGAGTTGCTTATTTTAATGTTACTCTCACATGTTTGTGGGTTTTTTTCATTAATCATTTCTCTTGACCATAAATTAATTCTGAAGGGGGCTGACCACATTTGATCACAATGTTCTTGCCCAGCACTGACTTAGGCCATGGCATTATAATCCATCCAGCCTTAAACTTTAACCTTCTCTTAATACTTCTTGGCACTTTGTTTGCTTCTTGATCCCTGCTGTGCACTGAGAGGATGTTTTCATAGAGTTGTCTACGGTGACAGCAAGATGTTTTTCTTGACTAATTACAGTTAATTTATAGCTCAGCTATGGGTATGAGCAGCTGGATTGTCCTTTCCAGCATGTGTCTCCTTGAATTTTTCTGCAGTGAATTTCATCTGTCATGAATGTTGTGCAGACAGTTTAGTCTGGCCATCTAGAATTCTCCAAAGTCTTCATTAGTCTTGTCTCATGTAAATTATGTCACATAAACTACATTTTTCCTGGAACAAAAAAAAAGAAAAAGCTGCTAAAGGCCTTGTTCCAGGTTATGAACAATATTTGTTACTGTTTGTCTCAGCTATTGCTTGGACTCTGCAAGATATTTTTCATATCAAAAAGAAAGCAAGCGCTCTCCTCCAAGGAGTTCAGTTTTGAGGCAAGGGATCCACAATGTAACTTGAATATTCAGGGTGATCATTAATTACACCTTGTTAAAATTAAATTTAAAAAAAAGCAGCAATATATATTTTTTAATGACCTGTGGTAAAAAACCCAAGTGTTCACAGTTACACTCCAAGTCACTCAGTGTACATATCCAGTATCCCTGTAGGAATATTCCAGAGCTTCATTCCTGTTGTTTATTCCTATGACAATTGTCCTGTGATGAAATGTGACTACCAAGTCTGACTCTGTTTTATCTTTTTACCGGTTTTTAACCCCAGGCAGAAGTTTACCCCATGATAGATGAGTTTCTAAAGCAGCTTTTTATAAGAAGAGCTGTTAAAAGCTTTTTAATAAATAATGTTAACTGCTTCTCCCCTGACCACTATTTTAACAACCTCCTCAGGCTCAGACTCAGCACTCAATCCATATTTCGTCACAACCTGAAAACTAAACGTGTCACAGAGTTTTGTTCAAGAGAGCTGGATTTCAGTATGATTCCAGCTTTGCTGAACAGGTGACTTACAGAGCAGACCAAGCAGCTGCTGAGCATGGGCTTGGACATTCAAAGAATTCTTTATAATCTTCTCTTAATCCCTCAGCCTCCAGCTTTCATCTTTTCTTGTCAGCACAGTCCCCTGCTGTGTGTGTAACACAGGGATGAGGGTTCTCCTGGGGCACTGCCCCCTTTGCTCTGCCACCTGCCTGCCTGACACCTTGTGCAAGGCAACACTCATCCCCACTTGGGTTTTTTAGATGAAATCTTGTAGGTGTGTCTTGTGCTACTGTTAGAAAGTAGTGGTAGCTTTTCCAGTAATTGGGAATGGCAGAGGACTTACCTGTGTGATTGATTACTATTTTTAAGTGTAATATGGGCAGGCTGGGAGAGCTGGGGGTGCTTAGCCTGGAGAAGAGAATGTTACTGGGAGAACTTCCAGCACCTAAAGGGGGTCCAAGAGAGCTGGAGAGGGACTTTGGACAAGGGCCTGGAGAGACAGGCCAAAGGGGAATGGCTTCACACTGACAGAGGACAGGGTTAGATGGGATACCAGGAAGAAGTTCTTCACTGTGAGGGTGGGCAGGCCCTGACACAGGTTGCCCAGAGAAGCTGTGGCTGATCCATCCTTGGAAGTATCCAAGGCCAGGTTGGACAGGGCTTGGAGCAACCTGGGCTGGTAGAAGGTGTCCCTACCCATGGCAGGGGTTTAGAACTAGGTGATCTTCAGGATCCCTTCCAACCCAAACCATCCTGTGATTTTATGAATATCTTCGTGGACCCAGGACTGCCACTTTCCACTTTTGCAAAATCTCAGTGGAGAAGTGACCATTCATTTTGCCTGAAAGGAAGATGAAAAGTGTTCATTCTTCCATAGCTAATTACCAGCGAGAGAAGGTTTTAATATGTCACTTGTGCTTGCAAGTCTAACACTCATGGCAGCCCACAGATCACCCAAACAGCTTTTAGCTGGAGCTCTCTTCCTTCCCTCTTTGCTCAGTTTTCTGCCAATTATTGCAGTGTGTGGTGACACAGGAGATTGATGCAGATCAGGCTTCTCAGTTTCCCCCATCACCAACTTGGCAACGACGGCCAAGGAGAAGAGCCTTTTCCAGCACTGAATGAAGAATAAATCTATACAGATTTAATTAACCTCTGCAGAGCTTGCTGAATTCTGACCAAGTTTAGTTGCAGTTTTTTGTAAGTTTGGAGATGCTTGGCATATTTTTGACTCTTGTACAATAGTTTGAACTGGCAATACACACAAACCAAATTTGTAAAATGAAATTAATAGATGCTCTTATTGGGGTTTACTCAAGCAGGAATTGCCACCTACATATACAAGCAAAAAACCATTTCTGTTATAAATACAGGTTTTATTTAATTTTCTCCAATACAGATAACAAAAAAAAGAAGAAAAAACAAAATCAACAAAGGTGACATGAATCAATGGATAGCAACAAAATAGTAACATACTTTGTTTTCTGCTGACTGGGCTTAACATGGCTGGTGCTTTTTGCATCCCAAAGATGTCAATGTGAGTTATGTCAGTCCATGCTGAAAGAGTGGATTGAAAATGAGTGGTCTGGATTAATCCACGCCCCTCCTCTGTTTCAAGAGGATTCATTTAAAAATTTTACTCCACAACTGAAGACCTCTCAAAGCTACCTGTGTTATTTAGAGTTGTTTAAGACTATCACATCTCCATCTGGGGGTCATGGACCAAGACTCCATTGAGCAAAGTGATGTGCTGAAAGTGGGGTTGGGGAGAAGGAGTTTTGGCACTGAGAGAATGGCTCTGGGAGTTGAGGGAGGTCATTGTGTCAGCGGGAAGTACGAGGAGAGAAGCAAACAGTGCTGGTCAGCCTGGTGGAGCAGGCAGGGTCTTTACTGAGCTGCTGGAGGGGAGTCAGGAGGCAGCTCCTTGATGTGAGGACACACACAGAGCCAAAATCCTCTTTCCTGTGTACATTCTGTCCCCCTCTCCCAAGCTACAAGTGAAATACAACTACTTCTCATGTATTGGTTCCTCTTTTTTAAAAAAGTGGAAAGAAGTTCTTGGACCTGCTTTTCTTCCTTTACAGTTAAATCCTTGTCCAGGTGTTTTTCTCATTTCCTAGAAGCCCACAGGAAGAATATCAGCCTGTGCCACACTGTTGGCATAAGTACTTAGAGTCAGACAGCAAAGTCTAAGGCTTTAAGGAAGTCTCCTGAAGAACCCAGGTGTGACAATAAGCCATAGGTTTAAAAATTGTCTCAGGTAAGTGCTCAGTCTGGTGTCCTGTCTGGCTACCACCCAAAATTCTGGCTTTCTGCAAGAAGGATTTCCATAGATAACAGTGCAAGAAACACAGTGCTAATCAGTCAGTCATTGCCCATCCAGTATTGTCATCCCAAGGAAAAAAGTAAGGCACTTTTCCATTAAAAAATATTGGGCAACGTAGTTTTCCCTTCCCTCCTCAGGGGTTTGAGAGAGTGAAGTGTTTATTCTTTGGGGGGTGGTGTGAGGGGACCAATCCCTGAATGAAAATCTGGCCCAGAGGCTCTCACCCCATTTCTGGACCTGATGTCCACCTTCCTCATCTGTCTCTCCTCTCTCTTTCTGGCTTTCTCTCTTATGATGTATTTATCTCTTTATCATTTTGCTGTTCTGGGGACATTTTAACTTCTCTTACTGATTTCTTTGAGTAAGATTTAAAGACTAAAATAAGGATATATAAAAGCTGTCATGTTTCCCCTCCCAAATTTACCATGAAAAAGACTACAGGTTCTATCTTTTTTTAAACAAGTTCTTCTCTTTTACCTTCCAGCACATGAAAGGAGCCTACAAGAAAGATGAAGAAAGACTTTTCACAAAGGCATGGAGTGACAGGACAAGAGGGAATGGTTTTACACTGAGAGGGCAGGGTTGGATGGGATACTGGGGGAAAATTTTCCCTGTGGGGGTGGGAAGGCCCTGGCACAGGTTGGGCAGAGAAGTTGTGGCTGCCCCATCCCTGGAAGTGTCCAAGGCCATGTTGGACAGGGTTTGGAGCACCCTGGGCTGGTGGAAGGTGTCTCTGCCCATGGCAGGGGGTGGCACTGGATGTTCCTTAAGGTCCCTTCCAACCCAAACCATGCCATGGTTCTATGATTCTGTGATACCTCATATTTTTTTGCCATTCATGAACTTGTTATCTCCAGGATGTAGGATGTATAAGCTCAGCCTAACCAGAAGTCCATGCAAATCTCCAGAGTAAATATCACAGCCAAAAAGTTCATTTATTTGCCACACTATGACTTTCTTCCATATAGTGAAAGGTCAGATGTGCAGTAAATTTACTGAGGCCAGGACACTATCCATATAAATCCCACCTTCGCCATGTCAAAGTGCCAGATGCTTTCCTTCTTGTGCTGTTTTTCATCCCTCCGTAAAGATGTATCAATTTAGACACCCAGCCTCTATGTACCCTAATTTATAACATTCTGAAAAATAAAAACAAAACCAACCCCACAATCTTTTGAAAGGAAAACAATTCACTGCATGTTTGGCTTGCTACAGAGACAGGAGAAGAAGAAATTTGACAAATGATGTTACGTTTCTCAGTGTGGAGAGTGTTCAGATGTCGTGGAGATGATCTCAACATTGATATAAAAGACTTCCAAAGAGAAGAAAAGAGATCTTGGACTAACTCCAAAATTTCAGTCTACTCCTGAAACACAGATAACACTTCCCCCTCCCTTTTAGCTTCAAAATGCTTATTTCAGGAACTGCTGCTCACACCACAGAGTGTCTAATCAGAAATGGAAGACTTTCAGTGCTGAAATATCTTCTTCCAGATCAACTGGCAAAAGTCATCCAGTCTCCATTACCTATCTCTTTGCACCAGCTGAGCTCTGACCACAGATGTTTTCTTGCCAGAGAGTAGGAAATGAGGGTCCATGTGAAGCGATAAGAGTGCCCTGAAAGCAAGAGAGTCCTCTATTAACTATTCATGACTAGAAAAAAGAAAGGAAATGCGATGTGTTCCTGCTCACAGAAGCTCTTAACTTTTGGACAACTCTATAGCACAGGGAAGCAGGACTGTCCACACCTGCAGTGCTGCTTTACTCTTGATTAAGGAAAACATTAAATATGGCTCAGAGCCTTTAGTGACTCATTTTTCATTCCATATGTGCAGTCATGTGCTCTAGTTACCCTTAGTCCAGCTGGAAAGGGTGAAGAGAGGAAAAATCTCAGGTAGTATTTGAAAACCTTTTAATGTAAAATAAGCCAAACCAGTGTTTTCTGTAATTGGAAGACAAAATATGTTATATATCATAGTTTGGGGTCTGAAGGGAAATGCTGGATCTGCAGTGGAACAGGAGATCTTTGTTTTGAAATGACAAAAGTCCTCTGCTTGCTTCTAGACTGTGTGTTATGATTGATTTTCAGCTTGCATGGAAACACTACTGTTCATGCTGCTTCCTAATGAAACCACATGTATGTCAGGCAAGAAAAATTCTTTAATTAGGGAAAATGGAGAAAAAAACTCAGAAAGTTTACATGATTATGTGTCAAACAATACAGTGGGTGCTTGAAGGCCTGCAGAGCTGTTGAAAGTCAGAAGGAACTTGGGGAGTTTGCACTGATGGTCATTACCATGGGCCAGGGTGCAAAGAGGTTTGAAGGGATCTTTTAAAATCCCACTTTAAATACTGCAGGAACCGAGGGGTGTGCAATCTGGTTGCAGGGAGAGCTTGGGAAAGGAAAATGCACTCTGCAAATGTGCATTTAGCTCCAAAAGGGCACTGAATGCTCCCTACACTGGTACACTGGTGAGCCCTGCCGTGGGATTGAGCTCCCTGCAGGCTGTCAAGGGCTTGTCAATGGGTAATGTTTAATTACACATATCTTATAATTACACCTCATTAGTACTTTGCTCATTCTATTGTCAAGGCATTCCAATGATTGCCAGTTCTAGATAAACCATAACCAAATAAAAAACACCTATTAGGATGATTATCTTTGTGAGTAGGAAACAATTAAGCCCAAATTATTTTTTTAAAGGGACACTAATTATTTGATTTTTTTTTCTGCTTACTTTCACAGGACTTTTTTTTTGCTGAGGGTAAACATATTTTCTATCCTGGCTCCTAGCCAAAGAATGGAAAAGGTGGAGGGTAAAGGGAGAGAGAACTTGGCCATGGATCTGTAGCCTTCATGTGCTACAAGGCACCAAGTATCTGTACTTTGTTCTGCATTCCTCAGGTAGGAAAAATGGTCATTCCTAAGAAGCAGGATTACCATACCTGGTGATGGGGATCGATTATAACCTCTGCTGTTAGTTGGCTCTCGTTAATAAGAATAGGATTCCTTTCTAAGCCTAATTTAATTTAATTTTCCGTTTGTTGTTACTTTTCCCAATTTCCTTTTGTTACTTAAAGCACCATAATTTGGGATTCATAGGTTGCCTTCTATTGCTTCTTAGTCACTATTTATGGACAAAGGCACTTTTGCTGTTAGATCCTTTATTTAGAAATTTAGTGTTTAATCTTCATTCCAACATGTAAAGGACAGAGAAAGGCAGAGCTTGGATTCTCTACCCTCCTGCTCTGTGACTTCTAGAAACAGGCTTAGCAGAAAAGCAAACTGAAATTTCCATTAAAAAAAATAGAATATTATTCATCAGCACTCTTTGCTTGTAGTATGGTGGTCCTTTAGATGTATTAAGTCCTATGTAAAAGCACAGAGACTTGTCAGGTCCTCAGTGGAAGTTATACCTTTCAATGGTTTGGGGGGTTTTACATCACAGGAATTGCACTGTTTGGCCCCAGATGTGGACCTGATGCTTTTTCTACCTGTTCAAATGTTACTGAGGGCCTAAAATAGATGCACCAAGGTCACATCTGTGCTGCATGCAGAAAGGAATGGGAGGAAACTTCAAGGCAATGGGAATAAAAGGGAATTTGTTGGTATTGTGGTGGCTGTCAGTGGGAACTCTGCCTGTCAGCAGGGCATTTTGAGGGTTATTTTGAGGCAAAATAACCCTCAAACACCTCTCACTGTATGAGAGATCATTGTGGGTTTGCCTAAGCCAGGTCCTTACAGAAGAGTATGTATGAAGTAGTGGAAATGAAGGCATTTTGGCTGCACCACTTGAGTTTTGGGGAGGCTTTGCTGCCTTATTTTTAAAGGTAGTGATGTGCAGATCCTCTGGCTGACTGGAGCTTTTCCACTGGGAAGAGGGAGACTGGGGTCCAGCAGTGCTGAGTGACTGGGAGCCAGCAGTTCCAAACTGTGGTGGGAAGGAGGAAGAGCCTGAAGTGAGGGCTTAGGTGGGACCATTGTATGGCTCTTGTGTGGGGTTTAAGTATGTAGAATAAAATTGGGAACAAGGCCATAGCACAAGGAAGGTGGGACAGAAGAAGGAGGAACAGTGCCTGAGGTTTATTTTAATTGTGTGCTCCCTGTTTGCTTAGGTAGCAGAATTTTGGACATGAAGAAATAGGCTCAGTCTCTGTAGAGATGTTGGGAGACCCAGCTGAGCGGTAATGGTAGAAGAGTGAGGGATCTCAGTCAAACTGATCCCTATAGCACCACTCCCCTCCTTTGCACACTGTAAAAGCACAGTCAAGTCTTCCTCAGGATAAAGTCCTGAAAATTAGGCACTAAATTAATAGAAATTAAGATGCAACTGTGATTTGCAGAACACTGGGGCATGTGCATGTTCTTAATTAACTTGAGTCCCTGCCCATTCCCAAGGAAGTCAATGCTTTCAGGAGCAGGGATGTGGCAAAGGGTATAATTTCATTTGGGGAAGCTCCTGTAACACCAGGGTTCCAGATTAAGAACCTTGTTTACCAGGAGGCAAAATATCATGGGATGTGATAGAGGAGGACAAACCCTGGGGAAGGAGGATAAATTTGGGGGCAGTATGGGCCTGCTTTGCCAACAAGCAGCCACTTTTTATGAGACAGTCTCCTATTAAATAATGATGACTCACTCTCCAGACAGTAATTTATTTATATGCCTCCTTTAATGTTTTGCAAATCACTGCTTTAAAAATGTCCAGCTGGAAGACAGGAAGACTTGGGAGACAGAGAATCAGCTTGATGGAGAATCAAATTAAACAGAAATGACATGGAATATGACAGTGAGGGCACGTGGTTGGAAATGAAAAACAAAACCATCCCCCAAGCAGAAATGCAGCCTCATTGCTGGGACCAGTTGCTGTAGCTTGAGAGACCAGGTTTTTACTCTGTATAGTGAGACAAAAAAATCGAAAAAGATAGGAAGAGGAAAATAGACATTGGCTGATATTTAGTGACAGCATTTCTTCCAGTCTCAAACACTGATGAGCTCACATTTTTTCAAGCTAGAAGTGACTACTTTGATATCATTGTCTGAATTAAAAATAAACAATATTGCTATGCCTTGTAAGGACAGAGCAGCGGAACCACTAAGAGACAGAAGAAACTTTTACATTATAATTAATATTGCAGATATTTGTATAGCTCACCCATAGAAAATCAGCATGTGAACCACAGGCAAGGCATCAATGCAGGTGTGACAGTCTGGGTTTGGTATCTGAATTGTCATAAAGGTAAGGACAAGTGGAAGAGACAAGGCTAAAATTCCTGTTTGGTTTCTAATTCTGCCACCCAGGGTTTCCCATGCCTGTGTGCCTCTATTTCCCTGAGTGTGTGGAAGGTAATGCCCTCCTTTATAGAGTGCATTCAGCTTCATAAGCATAAACTGCTTTAAAAAGGGCCAAAGTGGAGATTGCCAAGGGACTAACTCAGTTTCAAAGGTGATGGGACTGAGTATTAAACATACTAATGGTGCTTTTAAAAATCTCCCCTAACTGAATTCATATCTAAGTACCTCAAGTGATGCCTTCAGTGGCTGTCCTAGGCCCCCCCATTCCCTCCATGCCTAAGGCTTGCTGGAAGTTATTACAGTAGCTTGTAGCCTGGAACAGCTCAGCTCCTCTTGGCATTCTGCTTTGTGATGATTATTAACTTTAATATAACCTGCTCTTGCCACTACTTCAATATCTGTCCACCTGCTTTCACCTGTGCCTGGATGCACAACCTGCATCCTGAGCTACTCTCACAGTTCAGAGCTGGGGCTTAAAGCCCAGAGAAGGCTTTTATTGTTTGCTGGACAGCAAGAAATCGGCCAACTGCATTAGAATAATAGAATAATTTAGATTGGAAAATGCTTTTAAGATCATCAAGTCCAACTGCTAACCCAGCACTGCCCAGGCCACCACTAACCTATGTCCCCAAGTGTTAAATCCACATGGCTTTGAAATCCCTCCAGGCATGGGGACTCCACCCCTGCCCTGGACAGCTGTGCCAGGCCTGGACAACTCTTTCCATGAAGAAATTTTCACTATTATCCAACCTAAACATCCCCTGGCACAACTTGAGGCCATTCCTTCTCACCCCATCCCTTGTTCTCTGGAGCAGAGCCCAACTCCCACCCCGGGCTCCCCCCTCCTGACAGGGATTGCAGAGAGCCAGAAGGTCCCCCCTGAGTCTCCTTTTCTCCAGGCTGAGCCCCCCCAGCTCCCTCAGCTGCTTCTCACTCTCTTTAGAGGATAAATGGCTGAACAACAGGACTTTCTCCCGCCCCTCTGTAGAAATGGTCAGATGCTTCATTGCTGATTTCAATGTACCCAAAGTGGTGCCTGGGTGTGTGGTGCAGACAAGCCCCAGCCTGCTCTGCCCAAGCTCTCAGCTGGCTGGATATGAGCCAGCTCCTGTCAGGCAACCATAAAGCTCCAAAGCCATCCAGGGTTATTCTTCTCCAGGAGCACTAAAGCACTAATGTGTTTATACAACTTTTTGTGGGGAGTACAATGAGAGGAACTCAAAT
>JAOXXN010000471.1:69498204-69525215 GCA_026770055.1 Myrmophylax atrothorax
GAATGCCAGTGGGTGCTGGGAAAGCTGGTGGGAGTAGTACAGAATAATTAATGGATCAGGAGGGTAATCTTTGGATGGTGTGATATGATGTACCTGTGCCCTCTCTGAGGCAGAATGCCAGTGGCCATGAGATAATGGACTTTAGCTTTAACTGAGTTACATTTTGGCACCAAAGGTCTCAAGCATATGATCTGTCAACAAGGAAATCAATAAGGCAGCCTTATGCAGGAGACCTGATGACTGCAAAATCATATTATACCAACTCTGAGAGAAAAAATGACTGATGCAACTTAGCCATTATTAATTATCTGCATGGTAGTTATTTCCTAGAGATCCCACCCAGTGTTCACAGGGGCAGGCCCTGTCCATATTGGCAGGAGGAAGGTCTGTACTATGAAGATTTTACTCAGCCCTACTTGTAGTGGAATGAGAAATGGGTGCAGAAACCACCTGTTCCATGGAAAACTAGAAGCTATCCTTCCATACAAGTGCTTTTGTGGCCTCTTTTCTGTTTATTACTATGACATTCCTCTGTTGATGGTAAGGCTTGGTGGCACATACTTCCTTCTGTGTGTTTTATTTTGCTAACACAGTTTTCTCCTTGATTCTAATGAAGTGAAAAATAACAAACTCCTAGTTTTAAAAGGACAAAGTTTCAGGCAGAGTTGCAGCACTGGAATAAAAGGTACTTACACTTCACAGAACCTCTCTCTAGGTTAAAAGTTAAAAATAAGGATGCGACATCATCTGCTATTGGTGTCCACAGGTCATTGTTTCCACCATCAACCTCCTTGTTTTATAGCATTTATAAACCAGCTTTGAAAATTTTCTCCAGGCTAAATTTTGGCTTAGAAGGTCACAGCCAAGACTTGGTTTCACTAAAACTCATTAAAAATGGTTTGATGTTTTAAATTACACTGAAGCAAGAGAGGAAAAATTCTATTTCTGTGGCTTTCAGCATTTCCTCCCCCACAGTCCCATCCAATTTGAATTAAAATGCATCTGAATAACTGTGTTAGGGTACCACTTTCTTTTCTTGTGGTGTTGCCATCAAGTCTTTTTGTGGGCTAAACAGTCCCTCTCTAATCTCCAGAATGTGCAGCTCAGCTGCTGAACACAGTTGGAAAAAATTTCTATTTCAGAAGTGGTTTTTAGCTTCAAAACCGTTGTAAAGTCTATGGCAACCTGATACCATCTGAGTCCAGCCCAGCATCCATCTATGTCTCTCTGCTGGCCTCAGTGAACACTGGGAAAAGCAGTGTAAGGACCAAATGTCACTCACTGGCATCATTTTTCATTGAAATGATGATATGGGTGGCTGGAAGAGGGAAGAGCAGATGGAATTAAGCATTGCTGAACACAAAGGAACCCAAGTGGAAAGAAGCAACCATAAATATCCATGCTCAGTGAAAGGCTCTACATTAATTACTGCCACTGAGAGCAAGGATCTTGGAGACACTTCAGACTGGTGCAGCACTTGGAAGGTGCTTAAAGACAGAAATGATCTTAGGGATCATTAGGATGGGAATGGAGATTCAAACCACAGTCCTGTTAAAATGCACATCTGCAGTGTCTCCTGAGAATTATGTTGTCTCTGAATGGATAATTCAGCTCAGAAGGAGGGGTGAAAAACACACAAAAGTAGCAAAGGTGGCCAGAGGTGTGTAACAACTTGGCAATAAGGAAAAAGTCTATAAAATAGTTTCTTTAGCTTAGCAACAACTAGGATGGACATAGAAAACAGTGAGTGACACTAAAAAAGTGAGCAGGGAATCATTGCTCTTCCTTTCTTGAAATACAGAGGAAAAAGGGCATCCAATTCAATTATCAGGCAATCAGCTCAAAACAAACACAGTGAAGTACTACTTCTGTGGAGCATAATGAGATTGTCCCAGAAAGTTGTGGAAATTTGAAAGATTGGGCTGAAAAACTGACAAGACCTTTTCAAGGACTATTTATCAGTTAGAAGCTGTTGACTGCAGTGGCAAGTCCTTATCCCATCTTCTGCTTGCAGGATTTGCCAGGGAAAAGGTTTCATTACAAATGTCACACACTTTCCCTAAGGGTCTGCCACTGGCCAGTATCAAAGGTAAGAAACTAGCCTAGATGAGTTTTGTATTTGGCTCTATACAGCTGGTTTTAATCTCTTTTCTTACTTTGTTTTTTGATTTATAAATTCCAGCATTGGAAAAATGTGTTTGATTAATTAATTTTTGTAGCCTGTGGGAAGGGAAGTCTATTCTGAAAAGCTTAAGAATGCCCATAAATCTCTCAAAGAATGTTCAGATTAGAGAGACTACAGAGATGGGGAGGGTCAATTCTGGAGGGGGCAATAATTGTAGTTGGATGCATCTAGTTATTCATCCACTTCATCTTCATCCTGCATATTTTCAAAACATTTCTGATCCAGACCTTAATCTCCAACTGTCCTTCCAATTGGATGGTTGGGATAAGGAATGGGAACAGCTGCTGTATTCCTGTTACAAAGTAAAGCAACAGATCTACTTCTGTTGACTGTGGAGGCAGGATGGAACCTGGGGGCACACATTTCATAACCAATTATTGCACCTGAAGAATGTAAAAAAAGTTTATTCATCAGGTATGACCAGGTAGTAAACTGGTTTTTCCAGCTCTTGATGTGTGAGCATTGTTATAATGCCACAACTCCAAGATCCTTGTCATTACTGGGGAATCTCAGTTTACATAAAAAGAAATAGAAGGACAAGATTCTTCCTGCCCATTGCTGAACAGCCAGAAATCATGGAATCATAGAATGACAGAATTGATTGGGTTGGAAAGGACCTTATAGGTCATCCAGTCCCACCCCCTGCCATGAGCAGGGCCACCTTCCACCGGCCCAGGGTGCTCCAAGCCCCGCCCAACGTGGCCTTGGACACTTCCAGGGATGGGGCATGCAAAGCTGCTCTGCCCAACCTGTGCCAGGGTCTCACCACTCTCAGAGACAACAATTCCTTTCCAATATCCCATCCAATCTTGCCCCCCTTCAGCTTGAAGCCATTCCCCCTTGTCCCCCTTTTGTCCAAAGTCCCTCTCCAGCTGTGAAAAAGTTGTAAAGTCTATGACAACCTGATACCATCTGAGTCCAGCTCAACACCAATCTATGTCTCTCTGCTGACCTCATTGAACACTGGGAAAAGCAGTGTAAGGACCAAATGTCACTCACTGGCATAATTTTTCATTGAAATGATGATATGGGTGGCTGGAAGAGGGAAGAGCAGATGGAATTAAGCATTGCTGAACACAAGGGAACCCAAGTGGAAAGAGGCAACCATAAATATCCATGCTCAGTGAAAGGCTCTACATTAATTACTGCCACTGAGAGCAAGAATCTTGGAGACACTTCACACTGGTGCAGCACTTGGAAGGTGCTTAAAGACAGAAGGGATCTTAAGAGGATCTTGGAGCTCCTTTAGGCACTGATGTGGCTATGAGGTCTTCCTGGAGCCTTCTTTTCTCCAGGCTGAAACCCCCAGGTCCCCCAGCCTCACTCCAGAGCAGAGGGGCTCCAGCTCTCTAAAATCATCATGTTCTTGCTCTGGCAGTTCCATATAATGGGGTGCTCAGTCTAGGACTCCTCAATAGGGAAGGAAATCATGAAATCAGGGAGTCCTTACAGACTCTGTGTTGTGAGAGTGGTTTCTTTCTATGCAGTGACTAAACAAGATCTCATCTGGACCCCAAAATTTCAGTCAGGTGGAAATAGCAGTGATAAAGCCCACCTTAAACTTGAGTTGTTTCCAAAAAGCGCTACTAAAAATTATCCAGAAAGGATAAAAATACATTTGAAAATTCCAAGTGAAGTAGCAAGACATAGAACTCATCATAAATCTTATGGATTTTTAAAGTCTTGAAGCTGTTTAACTTTGTCAAACACACCTGACTAGCTTTGGGAAGGCACATCAGGGAAAAAAATGTCCCTATAAAATTGGAGCTCAGCAGTGCTGTGAGTTGTGTAAGCATGAGAGCCATGGCTGCACAGCCTGGTTTTGTTCTATAATGTGCACATAAACTTTAGTCCACCCAAAGCTGAAAGCAAGACAGGTAAAGAGATTTAATTGTTTGTGGCAATTTGCCTGGTTTTCACAATGTGTTAACAAGAGACTCTCATCCCACAGTACAGGTTACTCAGGAGTTTCCTTACTGGAGAAAATGTTGTGAGTTATTTCTTGAGTCCCATCACAGGTTCTTGTTTTTATTTAGAGCCTCAAATCACGTAATGTATTGAATTTTTTGAAACCATCTCTGCTTTCACTTAGAAAGGAGCTGCTGTTGTCATTGAAACTGAAGAAAAATCCTGAAGGGAGAACCTTGCAATGCTCAGAAATAAATAAAAGGAGTAACTGTTCTAGAAAATTCCTGCAGTAGGGGCCAAGCTTTGGGTTTGTAATACCTTTACAAAGTATTTATATTCCTAAATGTTCCTCACTTATTCCTTCAGAATATTGAAAGTGTATATGATGCATAAAAACAATTTCTGAAGATTTGGATTAAATGTGGAATCAGATATGAGAACATCAAAATCCGTGCTGTGATTCAGTAGTTTTGGCTTTGTTAAAATGCCCCTTTACAATCTACTGGAGGACCAAAGTAGTCGTACTGTATCAATAGAGTACTTTGTGAGGAATTATCACCTGCTTAACTTAATGCACTAAGAGTAGTTGGGTTCATGAATTGAATTTTCAAAGATAGTGAGCTTTCATTCCGGAGATTCTGCTTTTTCATAAAATGAAGAAGAGTCTTCAAGAATATCAATTTCCTGTTAAGGCTTGAAAGTTGTTTCTTTTTTTAAAAAAAATTACTTCCCCTTGAGCAGAAATAGGCACCAAACCTCCTTTAAGATCCCCACTGAAACATATCATATTTTGAAACTGGCCACCATAATCAAAATCATCAGTTGAACACAATCTTTAATGAAAAAGAGGAGCTGTTTAACTCATCTGAAATGCTTTTTTCTTCTGGGGAATTATATTTTACTTCAGGGGCTTCTTTTTTCTTCCTGAGAAAGAGTGAGTGAGTATATGTAAAACTCAAGAAACCTATTCTTTTTTAGCAGAAATTCTTATTAGTATAGTTGGTTTAGAACAGTTCTATGAAAAATGTTCTTAAAAATGAACATTTGTACAGGTTTCTTGCTGTGGACTTGGTTTCTTATTTAAGATTACAACCTTAAATTGGTTAAAGAAAAAAAAAAAAAGCCCTTCAACACATCAGCATTTCTAAACCTTTCTGTGAGAGTTTTCAGTGGACACTGTAAGGCATTTTGCATTTAGCCAGAACATAATGAAGAGCTTTAACATGGTGGTGACAACATCAGATCAAGCCTATTTGTTTTTGTTCTAAATACTCCTGGGCTTTTTTTTCCCTAAACCATTGCAAAGCCAAAGTAATGAATGGGTAGACATAAGCATTTTATGACCCTTTGTTACCACAGAAAGCAAAAAAATATCTGGCTGTACTGTATTTAATAGTTGCTGTGCACCCAGGCAATAATTATTAAAAGATGCAGCCAAATCCCAGTATGACCTGAAATGCTTCACTGGATTGTGCTCCAGCAGCTGCAGCTCATGCTTTGTAAACCACATTCCCGAGGGTTGAGGTGAGTGTTCCCCAAGGAGAGCTGGAGGGAAGTGGTGTTGGCACAGTTATCAGCACTGCTGATCACACCAGGCCAGGGGAAAACTCCACAGGGTGTTTGCCACCTCCAAATCACCCTGGGAGCAGAGGGGGTAACTGAGAGCACAACTGTGGGAATGGAGAGTGGGATGTAAAATAGGAAACTGAAACACCTCTGTGCCCACAGAATGATTGCAAGGAACTCAACTGGCTTGTAGTTAAACAGTGGGGTGTGGAAACAGCTATTGGAGCTGTTTAATGCCTGACACAGGAATGAACAATCTTCATTCTTTACGTTTTTGGGAGACAACCAAAGGTTTCCCAGTGGAGTTGGGAATCCTGTGAAGTTAAGACACATCTATTGAGGCTCTGTCTGGCCAAGAGGCCTCCAGGAGCTCTGTAGGATACCCAGACTGTAGATCAAAGGCTGAAAAATCACAGGTAATTTCCCAAACCTGAATAAATTCAGGATGGAAATCAAAATAAAGTTTTTAACTTTGAGAAGATTGTGTTGTGTGTCAGAGCCTTCCAAGAGAAGAAATGGCAGCATGAATTCTATTTGGCTTCCAAGCTTCACTGATGAATGAGGTAATAAAAGCTCTCATAATTCTATCTTATGACTACTTCATAACTGTGTTTTCTTGTATGTGTCATTGAATTCTTCCTTGAAAAAAAAAATTGGTCAGCATTGGAAGCCTTTTAAAATTTAGCTGGAAGTTTTGAATATTTAAAGGTCCTAGAAATTATTTTTTCAGGTTGATGAGCATTTCCCTGTGGGAAACAGTAGATAAACTCAGAGAATATGTTCATGTTGACACATTTGGAGCTGGTTCTTGGGTAAGATTTGTGGATATATGTCATCAAGCTGGAGCTCGTACACCTCCATACTGAACATATGGGCATATGCAATAATTCTGATGGTTTTAGGTGATTTTTGACTTTGCACAGATTCCTGTATGGACCTACTGTTCATGAGTTGCCCATTTTTTCCATAGAGGTTCATTGAGAAATCTCCACCTATTCCCTGATATAAAGTAGGTGAACATGGTTTGATTTTAGTACCACTTATATTTTAATGTAAAAACAGTTTGTCTTACCTCACTCTGAGTGTGACTTACCTAACCCATTTTATTGTATACATGAAGTGATTTGAGGTTTACCCTCCCTGGCTGTGTCAAAACTGTGACTGTCTCTAGATCCATTAAGAAAAAAATGTAAATTTGCCCATGGAATCATAGAATCAAAGAAGCAGAATCTCCTGAGTTGGAGGGGACCCACAAGGATCATCGAGTCCAACTTCTGCAGCTCTGCAATATCTTTTCTACATATTAATTGTTGGAGCAATTGCTGAAGGTCAATTCAGTCAGGCAAGCACATTTTTAACATATGTAATATATTATTTTAAAGCCATGCTTCTGCTGGCTTGAGCCCTGCTGCATCTTTAAATTCAAACAGGCTGGAAGGAGGCTTTTTGCCTGAATCCTTATCCTGTTGAAGGCAATGGCACAAGTGCATCACATCCAGGGGAATAAGATCTGGCATGAGTGAAAATGCTTGGCTAAAGTGCCTTTGCCTGAAAATCACTTTCCTGGGATATGATCCCTGCTTTGCAGAGAGTTTGGATCACCCCTCAAGGATATGTCTCTCCTTAGGTACAATGTGCAAACTTTGTCCTTAAGTTATGTGCCTAAACTGTTGATGATGACAGCTAAGCCCAGCTCCTGTTTTACAGAACTAACTTACATTACTCTTTACTGATTAAGGTGGAGTTGAGGGACATAGAGATGCCCCTCAAGCCTGAGCTGCTGGAAAACCTTTGTGACCTTTGAGGCAGATTGGTGCAATGCAGTGCATTGCCTTACTTTTAATACTGAGCCAGAAAGGACCATTCCTGTTTTAAATATCATATACTCCTGCTCAGCCTGTGGGATATTATTTCTGCTTTGCCAGAGACAGGTAATTCACACAAGTGCTTTTTCTTCCCTTCTTCCACCTGTGCTGAGAAGTAGGAAAAAAGGCTTTTTCTTCAAAGGTTTTGCCTTCACCCTCATGGCAGGAGCACTAAGAGGAAGGGGGAAATTGCTTCCTTGCAAAATATCTGATAAACTGGCACTTAAAGCCTGTCTGTGAAAAGACAGGGCTTTATTTCCTCGGACTGAGGTGGAAATTAAAGTTATGTTAGCTGTCTCCTGGGGTATTGATCTAAACACTGCTGTCTTTGGGAGGTTGCTGATGTGCACTTTTTGCACAGATGACCTCAGTGATAAAGTTACTCATCCAGAGCCCCCTGCAGCCAGCAAGGCTTGCTGGATACCCATGGACAGGAGCTGGGACTTGCAGCATTCTAGGACACTTAGGAAGGGGTAAGGAAAGCAGGTTTGCTTCTTCTGCTCTTCTTTCTGCTTTTCCTTGCTGTTTCTTTAGCCCAATAATTATGATGAAGTATGGAACCAGTTTCTGGAGAAAACAGTGAAGTAAATGACTGAAATGTTTTCCTACCCTTTAGGTCTACAGTAATGTCCAGCTCTGTAGCTGCAGCCCATAGAGATTTGTCCTCAGCCATGCAACAGACAGGCTGAAATGCAGAGAAACATCTCCTGTGAATGTTTCTTCTTGTTTTTTCATGTTAATTACATGACTCTCAATCAGGATGTCAGTGTTGCATTTCCTCCTGAGATGGTTTTCAGACTTTGAAGGACAGCCAGTGCTGATGGCTGCACTGCCAAATTCCTCACAGAGCCTACATCTCCTCCTTAATGGAAATGCATTGTTTCATTCCCACCACATCTCGAGAGACTGGTGGCATCTTGTGAGGAACCAACCAAACAAAATCAGCCTGCTCAGGGTCTTGTGCAGTTGCATTTTGAGTATCTTCAAGGAAATCACTCTACCTCTCCAAGCCCCTGTGCCAATGCTTGTCAGCTTTCATGGTGGGAAAAGTTTGCTTTTATCAAATTTGGGAACAGCTTGTGTCTGTTGTCTTTTGCCCTTGGACTGTGCACCCTTCAGAATCATCTCTCTCACCTAAATCTGTGTAGCTGTGGGACACATTAACATCTATCCCAAGACTGTTCTTCTGAAAACTGAGCAAATGCAATTCCTTAATTATCTGCTTGCCAACCAAATATGATAGATGCTCACCTGACTACAGGATGTCACAGGAATGTATAAAAAAGGGGAATTGATGAAAGGGCTCTCAACAGGAGGTCTTGTTCCTTCCTCTTTCCCCAGACTGGGATAATTATTTCTGTACCAATGTGGGCAGAATTTACCTGCCTCATTCCAACAAAGTATCCTGTAGTGGTGTTTTCACTGTCTCCCTAAATGCTGGTGTCTTCATCCCTCTTGGTCTCAGCCTCCACTTCCTTCAGCTTAACAATTCAGTCAAAAACTTGCTCACTCTCACTCTTCCTCTCTGGATTCCCTCCAACTGGCCCATATTTCCCTTCAGCTGTGGTGTCCATAGCAGGACACAGTGTTCAGTGGAGCTGGAAGTCCTGTTTATGCCTCCTTGAGGGTTTTTGTCTCCGCAAGTGCCTTTCCCCTTTCCAAGTCCTTCACTAATCCCGGGGTTCCAGCCAACAGGCAAAGTTGCTGGATGTTTGCTTAATGAACAGCAGGATGCCAATGTGTGGCCTATCTGGATGAAGGAAAATGGATATATTATGTTTTTGAAGTTTCGGGTGCATAGGGATGTCCAGGTCAACCCTCTAGAGGGGTCATCTAACCTGGTACCAACCAGCTGAGACTCCCCAAATACTGAGGTACAGCCAAACAAACCTGGCTCCATCTCTGCCCACTGTCCTCTGGGATGTGTTCCCTGCCTTGATGTAAGGATTTAACATGCTGAGGTGTGAAATGTGGGGCTGTCACTCAGCGATGGGCTCATCATAGCAATGATGGTAAGGTTCTGTCCTGATAAATTTAGGATTCTTGGAGGATTTGGTTTGGAATAGTTCCTCACAGCTGGACAACAGTGGGCTGGTAGAGCTTTGGGAATGTTTTTCTATCCGTCGCCAGCTATTTTTTTTTCCACTTTTTTCCCTTATTTGCCATTCACTGTAGTGAAGTTTTATTGTAATTATAAACTCTGACCAAAATTCAGTCTTACTTACTGACAAATTTCCTATAATAGTCACAATTTTAAATGTTAATGCACAATAGAGAAAACCAAGTAGATTGAAAGTAAAAAAAACCCAAACCAAACAAAACCAAAAAAGAGGGGTTTAGAGAGAAAATCAGTCTTTTGTGGTGTTTTCCTTACATTTCCCTGCAATATTTGAAAGCTCCCTGTGACAAATCCTTATCTTGCATCTTTACTGTGTGTAGCAGCTGCAGGTTCTAAGCTGGATCCTGTCTAATAGTTTCAATTTTTTTATAGGATGTGTGTGCTCAGGACTGATGGAATCAAAGAGTTCACAGGAGGCAAACACTTGTTCACAGATAAAACTCCTCAGCTTTACATGACTGAGACTTTCTAAGCTGGGAGTTTTAATTTAAGTGGTTATGTACAAACATTTAAGGAAATTATTTCAAGAACAATGACTCCATGGGGCTGTTTTTCTAAACTTGCTCTACAAAAGGCTCACTCATAAATCAGTGATTTGTGGGCAGTTAATATCAGGTGTACAAATATGACTAGATTGCCTACATTTAGATTTTTTTGTTTGAAAACTGGGGCAGATTTTACTGAAACCTTAAATTTAAACCTGGGTTTGACAATAATAATATCAATGCCAGATATACACGTCCAGATGAGCCACCCATGGCGTGAAATAGGACAATTTCTTGTCAAGTAGAGAATTTAAAGGCCCCAGGTCAGGAAGGCTTATGAATTTGTGTAACACTTTGGGAAGAGTGCCAAAGCTGTAATGCAAGCCTGGCCTTTTTAAAGCTCACTGAATTGTGTTATTAACCTTGGAATAAAAGAATAGAGGACCAGTTTCAAATCTTATTTGATAATTAACATGCACAAGCGATAGAAAGCAAACAGCAACCTTCCCCTGGACACCTACTCCTCATTTGCACAGTCTAATTACTTGCATTTGCATACACATATGAAAACACAGTGCTTTCCCCATTAGTGCTGATCGCATTCCTCATTAAGTTAAGTAAATACCCCCAAAATGCAAACACAGTTGTAGCAGAATTTAACATTATTTTACACAGACTAACAGCCAATGCATTCTTAAGGTTTTGGACTATTCTGGATAGTAACTGTAAAGGAAAAGAAAATAAATAACAGCCTGGTTAGATACTGGAAACAAATCAAACCGTGGCTGGGTCACCTCCTGACACTGTTATGGTTTTGGTCTGCAGTGTCAGATGCTGGAAAGCTGAGCAGCTGCTGGCACAGGCTGCTCATCTGCAGGCAGCTCACCTCCCATTTCCTCTCTGTGAAACCTGACTTCAGCTCCAGTCAGCCCTTGCATCGCTGCTGCTGCAGCACCACGGGCTCAGCAGGACCCTCTGCCCTGACCATGGAGAGTTTGGAGGGAAGGGGGAGGGTAAATACATCACATTTCTGCCTGGAAGTTGGGATGGATGTCACATCACATAATCACAGGTGTTATTTTGTGGGTGGGATTTTGTTGGAGCTGGTTAAGGAGCATGGAGATTGGTTTTAGAACACTGCTGTGAAGTCATTCAGAGCACCACTCAAGCCTCTTGCTGGTATAAAAGTCCAGCTCAGAAGATTATAGGTGAGTAGATCATCACACCAGGATGAACGTTTAGCTTAAACCCACAGTTTACATTAGGAGACTAATACCTAGATCATACAATCATAGTATAGCTTGGGTTGGAAGGAACCTTAAAGACCACCTAGTTCCAACCCCCAGATGCTTTATACACTCTGAAAATAGCTCAGTGGTGGTCTGGTTTGGATTCCCAAAGGCACAACCTCAGTGTTATCCTGCCCTGACCTGATGTGAGCAGGGCTTCCAGCTGCCCTGCATCAGCAGAGCAATGCAAAGCAGCCACAGAACACTGATACAGCTGCCCCGGCCTGGGAACATATTCCTGCTGCAAGGAGAGAAGTGTTGGCATAAAGATGCCACTTTGCTGAAACCCTTCAGTATTTCATTAAAGGGAAGGGACAAGCTCATTTTTCCTCCTGGGAAAGCTACCAGTGGGGAAGCTGAAAGGTGCCCTCCAGTCATGGTGATGTTCAAAGGACGCTCTAATAATCTCCAAGAGACAGTAGTTGGAAACATAGAGAAGTTTGCAGGTAACCAAGGCAGGAGAAATCTAGACAGAAGGAGCCCTCCAAGCTGCATAAACAGAGGAAATGCAATGCTGTGGAGGCAAGGTCAATGAAGAGAGTTCTTAGGGTGCACCATAATGAAGAATAATAAAGAAAACAATACAAACCTGTATGAAAATGCCTTTTCACCTTGAATACCATTTGCAGTTCAAGGCATCTAAACTCTAGAAGGGACACAGCAGAAATGTAAATGATTCTTTAATTTGTAGCAACAACTATTCAGAAGTGAGATCATTCATGTTAGAGAGTTAAAAATTATCCACACAATTATAAATATGTAGAACTAAATAAGCTAGAGAGGTGATGTAACTGCATAGCTCTGTTCAACACTTTCTTAAATTGTTAGAACAAATATTATTTCCTGAAGTAGAAAAAACTGGAAAGAAAAATATTTTTTGCTGTAAAATAATAATTAGGCTTTGCACTATATTGCTACCACGGTGATCATAAATTTAATAAGCTTAAAGGTGTTGTTTAGTAGAAGTTTCAAACATGGGATTCCTGCAGATTTGTATCCTAAATCCCTGCTCTTCCCTTGTGTCATTGCCAGCTCTCCTACCTGCTGGGTTGAGGAAGTGCCCTGTGCCCTGGGCAAGACACAATGATTAGTTATCAGGTATTTCTTCGACGGATGAAATTAATGGTAAAACCTTCCCTCTTTCTTCTCTCTTTCTAAAGGCTGGTGGAGCTTGACAGCTTGGAGACTCCTCTGGTTGCAACTGAGCAAAATGTTCAAAAGAGAAACGGACAGAAAGTTTATCAGATCAAAAGGAACGAGGATAAAAGAGGCCTACTTGTCCCTACAGAAATATAATTTCCTCTAGACTGCAGTTCAGTTTTCACCCTGGAGTAGCTTCTAAGGGGACTGACCCCAGAATGTCACCAGGTGTGAAGAATTGCAAAAGATTTTGTGAGTGTTTCCAGCATTGGCTGAGCATTGAAGCTGGATGATGCTCCAGCCTCGGCTGGACAGGGAGCCAGGGACATGCCACTGGGGAGGATGGTTTTTCCCTGCCTCCTGCCCAGCTCCAGGGCAGCTGCAGGGGCACGGTGGGGCTGCAGAATCCTGCCAGGCTGAATGCTCAGGTGGATGAGCAGAAGGTTTCCTGAGGGAAAGCCAGGGCTGAAGCTCAAATTTGACAGAGCAGAACTCAAAAAAGTTGTAGAGCAGTTTGATTAGGAAATTTTACCAACCTATTTCTCTTTGTTGGAAAGACCATGTGTCAAGCTAAGCTTGTTAGCTCCTTCCTGCTGCAAGAGATACATTCTCCAGTAATTGTGGATATTTACTTTGTATTCAGATAAGCCCTTTATTTTCTCTGACATTTTCCCTGAGAAATAAGGATGTCTTGTTTCTGATACTCCTTTTCCAGCTTGCAGCACTAAAAGAGCATGTACTGTTTCAAGAGAGTGAACAGTGGGTACTTCCACTCCTGCATCACTTACCTGGGATCAAACAAACCTGCAAGGAAGAATAAAATGCCCCCAACAGTCATTTTATTGTCTCTACACATCCCTGCTGTACAAACACAGAGCAGCTTGGAAAATAAAACACCTTCTGCCATCACATGCAGGTCGAAATCTTTCAAAATCAGAAAAAGCAATTAAAAGCCAAGTTTTCTGAGCTGTGAAGCCTCTTGTGCAAACAGTCCAGTTTTTATCTTTGCCCCACTGTTGATGCCAGAGAGCAGTACTGGAAGATTTGAGTGGTACATTTTGGTCCTGAGCCCTCTGAATCCTCTGCTTTGCACTGAAAACTTTTCCATTAGTGCTCCTTAAACCTACTGTGAAGCAACCTCGGGAGCTGAGCCTGAAAAGCCACGTTCCATCTCCTTGATCTGCCTTTTCTGTAGGGAGCCAGTGAAAGATCAGGTGCTGGAAGAGGTTTTGAGGAGCAGGTATTGTAGGGCTGCAGTGAGAGCAAATTTCTGTGAGAAAGTCCCACTTGTCACCACTGAAAAAAAATCTGTGATAAATTTAAAGCTGTTTCTACTCTTCCTGAGTACTCTCCTATCTGTACAATATCTGTAAACTCACTGAGATGGTCCTTTTGTACCATTTACGTGGAAAACCCCATAGAAATGAATGCGTTTTTGCTGAGAGGTCAGACCTATTTGCAGCTTATTCAAGGGAGATTAAGCAGCAAAACTTTGAAGTGGGAGGTGTAGAAATGCATCCTTGAAATTCAATTTTTTTTTTTCTGTCATTTTAGGAAATGTATGTGTGTGCCAAAGTATCTCGTTGTTCTTCTGATGTTTTTATCAGATCCATGCAAAATGCAGTTGGTTCCAGCCTTGAAATGCAAATTTGTCTTACACTGCTCTTGCTGCCAGTATGAAGACTAAAAATACATATGTAATGATGTTCCTGGAACGTTTGCAAATGCCTTTAGATGATGATTCCAGTTTGGTGGTTTTTACTTTTTTTTTCCTGCTATCCAAAATAGTGTTAATTTCACAGGCTCATTTTGGCCAAAATGTATGGACTTGTATTTAAATTAAAAATTCCTCTGAGGATAAAATAACTCAGCTATTAGAGGAACTTTGCCAAGTAGGTAGGTCACCAAAATGGAGCCTTAAAAAAAATAAATTAAGTTTTGCCAATTTATTATGCCTACATCTGGTTTTGTGATTTTCTTGTTACTCTCAACATTCTTTGCAGTATTAGAACCCCAAGACAGCCCCCAGGCCTGGTAATTCAGGAAGGCCTATAATTGAGGCAGGTCTGTTTAATTTTGTTAACAGAGAAAAATGAGAATAGTAACAAAAATGAAGCATAATTGTCGTAACCAAAGGCAGTTGTTACAAAGGCTTCTGACTCATGCCAGCAGAGATTTTTGAAAGTGGGGACATTTTAAGGCTGGTGCCTAAAAAGACAGGTTTAGGAAAGCATACTTAAGTAGCTATTTAAAGCTTGGAGTCAGGAACATTTTTCTGCTAAAACCATATTTTAAAATTGTCCTGAGTGAAGGCAGAATTAGATTGATTTCAAGAGCCAACATACTGTTTTCTGAGGAGACTCTGTTGCTGTGCTTTTCTAATGGGAGCCAGGAGCACTCAGACCTTTTGAAATCAGGCGTTTTAAAGATTTTGATCCCATAAACCTAAAAGGGCAATATTTGAGCTGGTTTCAATGTCGTGGAGTTCATCTTGTTGAACTTCAAGTATCCAATGTGGATATTTCTGCTGGATTTGGTTGTCCACTTTGCCCTGAGTCCATGGAGAGAAGAGGGTTGATAGGGGATGAATCATCTCATCTTTCAGTAGTTGTCTAAAGCTGGTCACATGAATCTTCCCCTCCAAGGGCACATTTCCCTCCATGCCTCTGAAAGCAGTGTGGGATGGGCCCACCACAGATGCCTGAAACTTGAAGGGATGCCTTGTCCTGGATACCAAAATCAAAGCACCATCCTGCGAGCATTTGACTTCAATCTTTATTCTTCCTTTCACCACTTGACTTCAATCTTTATTCTTCCTTTCACCACTTTTAATGCATGATAAGATGATGCCCCTTTAATGATTTCTTTTTCACAGTGCTCAGAGGTGTAAGAGATTTATGCTACTGGGTGACTTTAACTCTGTACTTGGTGCAATAAAGAAAGTAAAAGTGCACTTAACAGTTACAAAGAATCTTGGCTCTCAAACCATAAAATTTCTGCAATGTGGATGTTTCAGGTGTCTTATTGCTGAATGTGCTTAAAGGAGCCTGAATGGTCATTGATGATAGGAAATCAGTGTCAGGAGAACAGTAAATCCGTGTGTTGTCAGGAGGTTAAATATCATAAGCAATGATATCAGAAAGAGGTTTGAGAAATACCACGTACAAAATTCTGGAGAAAGAGGCTTTAAGGTAAAGCTAATAAAAGATAATGCAGCTAAGCTGGAGTGATTCAAGGTGAAATTCAATTCCCAGAGAGTTCTTGGTCCTTTGACAAGAGCACACTTTACTACTGTAAATATGGTTCCTAAAATTGATGGCAGCATCATTCAGACTTAAAACTAAATATAGTTTCCTAATTACCAGCAGAAAGGGAATTGAAGTTATATACAGTATCAACAAAGAAAATAAGTAACCAAATGCTTAGCAAAATTACACGTTTTTAATGAGAAGCCACTCAACTTCATTTAAAATTACTACAGAGACTGGAAGGTCATTTCAGTCATCAGTCAGTCATGATTTATTCCATAGAAACTAATAGCTACACTCCAAACCTAAATAGAAATGAAGGATTTGCAGCATATTGCAATATTGTATATTGGCACTGAGGAATAAGGCTTCCTGCATGAAGGCAAATGACCTTTTTTAGCTGTAGTGTGGTAATTGTTTGAAGAACAACAAAAATCCCAACAAAGCAAACAGCGAGCTATTTCTGAAATACAATGCACCAACAAAATAAGAAATGGAATTGAGGAAGAAAAATAAATCTGCTGAGGACAAAATCAGGCAGGAGGGAGAATTTATAGCCCTGTGCTAATTTCCTAATATCAGACACTGAGCTGGATGGAAGAATGACAGAAAAGGACCTTATCTAATAGATGTGGCAGAAGTGATGGGATTGAAAGACGATAATCTTTATGTGAACTGCTAACAACGATTCATATTCAGAGAGATAAATGTTAAACGTTAAACTTTCTCATAAAAGTGAAGTGTTTGCACTTAATATGTTTAGAAATTAGAATCAGAAAGAGCTTCTCATTCCATCTCATCCCCTTCAGCTTTCTGGAATAAACTAAATGGCTTTACTGTGCTTGGGAAATCAGGTAAGTGCCTGCTGAGCCTGTTTGCTCATTTACTCACATCCCCAAACTGAAAGCCTTGTAAACGTGTTCGTAAACAGTGAGTTATGGGCTTATGAATCTGCTGTGCTGCAGGATCATGCAAGTCACGTAGTGCTGTACAGCTCCACTTGCAGGATTCTCAAAGCAAACAGGACCAGGCAGGGTTTGCAGGGGATGGGAGCCCCACGTGATGCAGAAATGTTGGGGTCAGTGTTTCACGAGCTGACAGTCTGCCCTTTGAAACAGGAGAGTAGCAGGGAATGAATCAGCTTTACCAGGATTTAAACCTCAGCCTTTTATTTCACTGCATAACTCTAATTTGGTCTGTTTTGCTCAAGCTTCCGAGAAGCTCAGGAACTCTGCTAGGATGTCTGGACTGCAGCATGGCTTTGGGGTCTCTGTGACCCTTTTTCTCTTGCTGTAACGTCAGCCTAGCCAGCATCTACAATCTACCTTGACCTTTGGCTCTGGCCACCTGAAAGTTCCTAGTAAACCTAAAATCAGTATAGTCAACTGAATTTTATTTCTTTCCCTACCAAGCATCAATTTACTTGAATTCTTCAGACACAAGGAACTTGTGTGTTCTTCTCTGTTGCTCTGCTGGGTGGGTTTGGTTTGACTCTGACTCATCTCTGAGCACTCCTGGCACAGCCAGATCTAAGCTATATATAATTTTGGGTGATGCAATGTCTTTAGGATTGAGGAAATCTCTCATTAGGGTCATTCTCATCCCACACCCTCATTTTTTCTTACCTCTGATAATCTCTTCTTCATGCATGTGTATCCTTTAAAAATAGAGGCGAAGGGACTGTTCCTGTAGTTCATCATTTAAGGGAATAATGCACTTTGTCCTTTTTTTTTTTTTTTGCATTCCTCCACTGGAAATCTGCACAGCATTCAGCACAAAACACTTGTGCACTTGCACAGACCTCTAGAGCCTTTCCTAACCTCAGGATGGTCTCCTGGCTTCCTTATGCTTCCCAATCAAAGCATCTGCATGTTTTGCATAAATATTTTGGTTAAACAGCAAACAAAAGTATCTACTGCTGGTCTTAGGGATGTCTGTAGTGTTTGGTGAGCCCATTTAACACTGCAATATTTACTGCATAAAATGAGAACCCTGCTAGCAATGTCATGATATGAGAAGGGGATGTTTACACATTAGTTGTGATAGATGAAGAATTATAAGTAAAGCCATAAACAATGCAATTAAGCACTGGTCTGGAGTCTGGGCCTAATGCAGCCCTATTTGAGTTGACTATTAGTGTTAAATCCCATCACTATGTCCACTAGGGCACAAAGAACTTCAGCTCAGGACTGAGCATGAGACCTGGGAGGAGAACTCACCTCCCTGCTGTCTTTTGCATAAATATAAATGCTGAGATCAATTATACAAGATTCAGACTCTTTGCTGGCTCATTTCTCTCCTAGCAAGGAATCACACTCTCCAGAAATTCAGTTCTTAAACTTCTCAGAAGCTGGGGCAACTCATTATCTAATGGAGATTGCACACCTCCAACATGTCTGAAACCATGAATAAAACAACTTCCCTCACCCAAGATATGTGCTTTTTTCTGCACAGACATATTGCTTGAAGCACCCTGCTGTCTTAATTGCAAACCAATCCTCACACTTATATGGGTATCACACATTTGTTTTGCAATGTGAATATGATTAAATATATATTTTTTAAATTGTTTTTTCTCCCATTTGTTTTGGCAGCAAATAAGTACTAAATAAGTGTCTGCTTCACTTCTGGTCAGCTGGTGTCATAGTGGAGAGCAAAGCTATGGAATGGAGAGAAAAATAGTGTTGGCTCCAGGTAAGAAAGGCTCGGAGTGGTGTGATCTGTTTGGCCATTGACTGGTTAAAAGAGAGGAGTGCAGAGCCTCCTGGCAAGGCAGTGAAACAGATGGGCAACTTTGCCCAAACTGGAACTCCTCTGGAAGAGAGAAATGTTGGAGAATCTGTGATGAAGGAGATAAAAATGAATATTCAAGGCAACCGGTAAGATTTGAGCTGTATCTTTAGCTGGTGCAAACTGGAAGCTCATGGAGCAGTGAACTGGGGGTGAGACCTGTGGCCTCCTTCCTGTCTCTCTACTGAGTGAGCAAAAAACCTGTACTGCCCCTCTCCAGGTGTGTGACCAGCAAAGCATCTGCATTAAGTCAGAGAGAGAGCAAAGAGATTACATTCCATGAGATATGGAGTGTGTGCTCCAAGGCAAATTGGGACACCACAGAATAGTTTGCAAATGTATTCCCAGCCTTAAATATAACATTTTCTGCTAGAAGAATCATTTCAAGAAGATAACCCCAAGCCAGACTGGGGCTGCAAATCAGTGAGATAACCTCAGGTGAGGGTTGCCTGTTAGAGATGTCTGAGTCCATGTTCACCCCTTGTGCAAGGTGGGGCAGCTCTTTCTCACCCCTAGACTGGAAGTGCAGCTGGCAGACAGTTTTTGTTCCTTCCCATGCCACAGGGCATTTTATTGCTCGTGGGCTGCTAAAGGATTATCAGTAATTCAGGTGATTTGCAGAGAACTCCAATAACAGCCTCTCACTGAGCCCTGTGCGTGAGATAACGATGAAAATGTATTTCAGGCTGGAAAGATGCCTCCTATCTCTTACCCAGTCAAAAATAATTCTACAGCAGCAAGGTACTGTACTCTGAGATGGATTTTAATCTTCCTTACACCAGCTGAAATTAGAGAAACTTCAGGTGGAATCAGTAGAGTTGCAGTAACATAAATCAAATCCATTTTCAGCTCTGCATGTAGGGAGAGGGATTTTTTCCCCCCACATAAAGGAGGATTGAAAGGCAGAATTCTCTTTCCTCATATCTCCATCCCTGTATATACTGATGAATTTCAGGTAGAATGAATTAATACAGGGCAAAGCACAAAGCAGATCAAGTAATGTTGACAAGAAGTAGCTGGTGACAACAGCAGTTAATACCAAGGAGGCTGAGAGGGGATTTAGAGGTTATTGGCACTAGTACACAGACTAGTAGAGATAAGGCAGGGACAGCCAGCAAGAAAGCAGTAGGAACAGTCAGCAAAAGACAAAAGGAAGGAAAGGAGCAGCTTAGCCATTAGGAAAGTAAAACCATTTAGATGTATCTGTCGCCTTCAGGGTGAGCTCGGCTGCCAGGGCAGTGCAGGAGACTGTTTCGTGCAGGAAAAAGGAGCCCTTTGAGTGGGAAGGATGTAAACCATGATCTGTATAGTCAGGCAGTTATGTGGCCCCATCATCATCATTCTGCTGTGTGCAGGTGGGGTTACCCACTCTGCTTGGCACCTTCCCCACCCCAGTGGACCAGCAGAGTGAGGATTCTGTCTGTCAACCTGATTTTGGGCTGATCTGGGGACTGGTGAGCTGAGGGGCTGCCTCGTGACTCTGCCATTCCCTTTCTACTACTAATATCACACAGGAACTTTGCACAGTAATTTACTCCCTTAGCCTCTGTCAGAAGACTGGTTTTCATAAGGGCAGTGGCATTTCCAAAGAGCAAAGCAACACTTTTTGCAGGATGCTGCTGCCACATCCTGAGCACACATCCAGATGCCATCGCCAGCCAAGCCAGGAGGTGCTCAGAGCATTGATGTACTGACATGAGGCAGGAAAAAAGGGATTTCTGTGTGCTTTTGAACTGCTTGGAGCATTCCTTCAGTTAATGGGTTCAAAGAATTGGAGGCAACACACACAAAATTGTGCTGAACAGGGATAAAAGAGGCACGGATTCAGTGCTCTGACCCAGCTGAGTGCATCGTGCCACAGCTTTCTGACAACTCTAGTCCTGTCACTCAGGGACTGGAGACAAAAGGTCTCCAAAACCCTGGCCCTGCTGACCATCACACGCCTGCAGAGAGAACAAGCTGCCAGCCCCGGGGGTGTGTTCATCCCAGAGGATTGATAATTATCATTTCTCTTTTTAAGCACCCAGAGGCCAGGACTGTGGGCCAACACCTCTCCATGAGTTAGGTATTGATCCACACTAAAGAGTAAAATCTTACTTTTTAATAAGGCAAAGCAAGTGGAGGCTGGAAAACTATAGCTTTCACCTATCAAAACATCTTTTTAATTACTTAGTTGTTTGCTTAACTGTGAGTATTTATAGAGTACCACAAAAGAAGGACTCATCCTCGTGTACTCAGCTGTCTTTTGGACAAGGAATGATTTGGAAGATTTCACCTTGCAAGACTAAATCCTCACCTCCTATAACAGAATAAGAATATTCTTATTTTTTCAGCATGGGGATTTCAAATGTACAATATTAAGAGCAACACTAAAAGAGGTAAAAAATGTTGGGCAATACCCCAGTTTAGCAGAGAGATAGACAGATAAACAACCTTCATCTGCTTTTTTTTCTCCCTGTTTTTAATGAATGCCAACTGCCCCAAAATCTGCCCTGGCAGCTGGGGACCAGCAAGCCAAATCTGGACACGTGCATGTCCAGCAACAGCCCTTAATCCTCAGTCACATCCCTTGTTCTGGTCAGGGTGAGACCATTGCTGTGGACATTCAGATTTTTGGGGTTGTGGCCACGGTCCTCCTGTGGTCACAGTGACCTTAGGGCTACTTCATAGTGGCAACAGCTGCAGAACAGCTCCAGCAGAGCTGAGCATGAGGCTTGTGGCTCTGGTCAGTGCAATGATTTACTTTTGGTACGAGCATCACTCAGCTCCGAGCAAAGCTGTGCCAGAAGAGTGGTGGGAGCTGCACTGCATTTAAATGAGAGCTTGAACATCACTTTGAGCTGCTCGGATGGCAAAGACATCTGCAACAACATCCTTAGCCCATGATTATAAAAGGCACAGATCTCTAAGCACCAGTGCACAGTTTTAAGTTCACCAGTGGCATGAAAAGAACCAAGACAATACAGTCTTGGCCACTGATCTGTTGAATCCGTTGCCGAAAGGAACCCAGAAAAACACCCCAAGAAACCATTCAACACAGATGACTTCAATGAGAACTCGCCCCATCTCCTGCAGCAAGTTAATTTCCCACAGAAAATAATTGACAGAGAATCACAGTTGCAACCCTTGTGTGTGTGTGTGAGAGAGCCTGTCTCTGTATCTCAAAGCATATTTTTATGAGATTCTGGAATGGAGCTGCTCCAGGATAATTGTTGCTGGAGACACTGAGAGGCACTGAAAGCACCAGCAGACATTTTTGACTAAACCCAAGAAATTCTTAAAATATAAAACACAGAGTAAAAGAGGAAAAAAAAAAAAGGAAGAAAAGAAAAAAAACCACTAACCTCCCCCAAACCCAAACTCTGCAGTTGTGAAGCCAAAGGAGCCCTCTGAAGACAGACAGTAAAGTTGACTCCCTGCAAAGGAGAGTTCTTGCAATCAGAGACTCACAAGTGTGACTTTTCTTCTCCCCATGCCCTGGGAAAAAAAGTCTTTGATATTCTGGAAGGAATTATGAAAAAAAAAAGTTTGAGTGAACTTCAGTAACAGCCTTCTCCCCTTCCCAACCCCCTGGCAAAATGTTGGTATTAATTTATGCAGTTGCTGTATAAAATTGGTCAGATGTTTTCTGGCAGAATTTTCTCTTTGAAAATTATTTTTCCCTGATATTAATTATTTTCCTGGAAGTTTCTTGTCTCCTTTCTGCAGCCTGATCTCCCTGATTTATTTCTGTTTCTTAATGCCCAGAGTTTTACCTTATAAATACCAATGAAATGAATTGTGTACCTGTGAAAGGGGCCTGGAAGGGTGTGATGCTTGGATGGGAGGGCAAAAAGCCTGCAGAGAGATTTTAAAAGCGACAACTGAAATCACTAATGCACTTGCCTCAATTGCTTCTTACTTCTTACTTAAGCTGATTGCTTAGCTAGAAAATTCAGGAGTAACTAATTAACAGTAATTCACTTGCCCAGGACACGCTTCAGTCATCAGACAGTTTTCCCTGTCTCCCAAAGCTCCCCAAAAGGGGATACTCCTTGCATTGAAATATTTGCTTTATCCTACGAAATACAAGTAGATTGAAAGCCTTTTCTCTACAGCACTCATCAAGGGAGCCACATATGCAATGTGGAGAGCACAGCAGCCCTTTTCCCATGTGGGGAATGGCATGGAACAGCACTCAGGAACTTTTCTTCTCTTTTTAGTTATTTCTCCCATGTAGTTACTTTTGAGGTCCTTTTTGAACCTCGGACTGGGTATGAGACACCCTGAGAGTGGGATTGCTTTACTCCACAGGATGTGAGTGGTTCCCCAGCACTGCTTTCCTCATGGCAGACTTTTGGATCTCACAGAGAAACAATTTATACTAACATCAGCTGCAAAAATGGCCAGAGCTTCCCATTAAAAGGGATTGTTTTCATCACCATTTAAATAAAAAATAAGTAGAAAGGATTTTCATTTGATTTTGCATCTTTTCTCTGTATAATTAAGACTCTTTTATGCCCCCGTCAGTAACATAATGTTGCCTCAAGAATGAAATTTCCTCCAAGCATCTGTTTCAACTGCTTGAATATTCTCTTACTGTAGAAGACGAGTCCATTGTCTGATGAGTACATGTTATTTAATTTCTGAACAACATGCCAGGGACTCCTACAGCTTGTGTGTGCAAATTCTTCATGTCTCTGAAAGCACCATCTTTTTTGCATCTTGATGGATCACTTTAAAGGGATAAGGCAGATATTTAATTTATTACATACATTTGGTTGAAAATATAAAAGGCTGATTTAACACAGAGAACAATTAAGATGATGTGAAAAGTTTGCAGAATTAGTAACACTGGCAATGCAGATTGGATTCCCTCACAAAGAGCCTTTGTTGGGGACACATTGATATTCTAGATAAGTCCAGACACTGTTAGTTTTTTTGTTGTGGCTTTTTATTCACAGTTTGCTTTAGGTTGAGGTTTTTTCTTTCTTTCTTTTTTCTTTTTTTTTCTTAAGGTTGTCTGAGATTTTACAGAAGCTGCTCTGAGATGTACAAATTACAGAGCTAAACACAAAGTGAAGTGGAAATGGGAAATTAGTGTACTGGGCAGCACAGCCTGGCTGATGGATTGCTGCAGTTCGTTTTCAGCTTGCTTTGGAAACAATGCTGCTTTAAAAGTGATCTTTCGGAGCTGACTTCCCTTTTCACTCTTTAAGAAAAGAAAAAAAAAATAAGAAGACTCATTCTTAACTTGAATTGACTTGACATCATTACTTTGAGATAAAACAAGGCAGGTTGGCACTTTTGCACAGGTTACTGGTGTAAATTAAAGCCTTCCTGAAGAGACAACCCCAGGCTGGTGTAAATCAGGAGCAGCCAGCCCAGGGGCTCTGATCCAGGCAAATATGCCAACTTCATGACTAGCACAGCACAGAGGGTTGCTGTGGCTACAGAGGAAAAAACCCAACTTCTTCAGGACCTCTCCCACAAATCAGCAATGTCCAGTACTGGCGGATTTAGCAAACGTGTTTCAAACTGGCATTTCAATATGCATGACTGGGCAGGAGATGTGACACCAAATAGCCTTCCCAAGCCCAGTTTATCTTGTCTGCCTGCCCACCTTCCAATCCTTCAGTGGCAGTGGAGTTGAAACCTTGGCTATGATAGTCCCAGAATGGCCAGAGGCAAAGTTTCTCCATCACGGCTCAGCAATTCCACCACCTGTGCTCAGTGTCACTGTGAACCTGATACAGCCCTGCCCTCAGTGAGCCCTTTCACAACTGGGTAAGCAATTCTCTCTCTCAAGGCTGCTTGATAACGCTCCAGACCCCTCCTGCATGTCTATGAGGTGGCACATTTTCAGAGATATTAAAGAGTAGTCTGGCTGCAGTAAAAGCAGCGAATAACAGTCTCTCAGCCTCCCACCCCTTCTCCCCCAACACAGACTTATTTATTATTTTTAAATCAGCATTCCTACCTCAACCTTGTATAATGATGCAAAGATTTCCTTTCTCATAGGAGATTTAAGTACTGTAGGCAGGTTATGGATTTGCACTTCATTAAAACAATAGAGATTTTCCTTCACATGCTGATTCATTCAGTCTTATTTCTTGTACGCAGCAGAGCCAAAATACTGATATAATTTTGGACTTGGAGGACTCAGGGCAGGTTGTGGCTATTGTGGGGGGTGCAGAGGGCTCTTTAGCCACATGGAGAATAATCTTGGATGCAACTGGAACCATGGAATCATTGAGCCATTGAATGGTTTGGGTTGGAAGACATCTTAAACCTCACCCAGTCCCACCCCCTGCCATGGGCAAGGACACCTTCCCCAAGCCCAGGTTGCTTCAAGCCCCATCCAGCTTGGCATTAGACACTTCCAGGGATGAGGCAGCCACAGCTTCTCTGCCCAACCTGTGCCAGAGCCTGCCCACCCTCACAGGGAAGAATTTCTTTCCAATATCTAATCTATATTCTGCCCTCTGTCATTCCTCCTTGTCTTGTCACTCCATTATCTCGATTGAAGTCCCTCTCCAGCTCTCCTGGAGCCCCTTTAGAATGCAATCTGGAAAGTGGGAAACCTGGAATCTTCTTCATCTGCTGCCTACATCACTTCTGTAAGATGAGACCCTTGAGGAATTAAAGTAATGTGTCAAACCCTCTCTACTTCTTCCTGTTTCTGGTGTGAAAATAGATGTGGCTTTGAGTCATTAAAAGGACTGGCCACACTGTGTCTTTTCTGCCCTGCTCATTAACAGTAAAAACTGTAGCATGACTCTTTTTCCCCCATGATTGGATTTATGTAAGTTGTCAATTCCTGCCTGGACACTGACAGATTCTGCATAAAACAAAGTTCATCAGCTGGGGCAGTGATCACTCTGGTGTGCATGATCCTGTTCTGAGCAGAGTTACCTACTCCTGTGTCACTGCTCCATGTCCCCAACCTCTCCAGGGCACATCTGGCCTACATATGTACATAGCTTTATCTATCTAGCTATAAACTACATGCATAATCTGTAGAGAGAGTGTATATATATATGTATATGTTTATAAAGAATCTCCTTTTTCTATTGTAGTCCTTGTTTATTTCCTGAAGGTCTGTTTTCTCTTTTTGATGCTTAAATCAAATTTTTTCAGGGTATTGCTTGACAAGCTTATGTCATACCAGTGCCCCTTTCTGCCATGTCACTGATAACAACAGTGGCAGCAGCACAAAATACTATACAAATAAATTTATGCCTGTTCATAGAATATAACCTCCTTTCCAAACCCATTGTCTTAACCACCAGATCCAACCTTCATGTCAAATCCCCACTGGTCAAGGCCAAAAGGGATTTTCAGGTCCTTGCTGCTAAATTGTATATTCTAGAAATATGTGCTGCCTCTCACTAGTGCTGGTCTGGAAGGTTAAAACCAAGCTCCTGGTGAAAGTAACTGGGAAAATAAGGGAATGGGAGCAGATTGTTCTCACAAGTGGGAGTTTATCATTGGATTTGACAAGGAGACTGTCAGCAGGGAGTGTGTAGCCACATGGGAGGTGAGGTAATGCAGGCAGAAGCATCAAGTTTCTGAGGGTCACATTTTCATAGCTGATGGCACAAAATGTAATTAGAGAGGGGAAAAAATCAGATTTAGTGACTTTCCATCTATAAACACACACATTTTGCACCAGCTGCGCAGTCAAATGCAAGGCATGGAGTTTAATTTGAGAGACCAGCTCCTCAAGTCTTAGGCCAAGATAAGAAATCAAGGCCAGTTATCTCAGCATGGAGGAGATGGAAGATTAGAGATCTCTTTTAAAATATTCATAGAATGCTTGAAGCACTCTATGGATATCAATGGATATCAGCAATCCTTGGATAAGATTTCATTCTGAACTACAGACCCACTGAAGATTTTCTATTCTGAGTTTGTGAGGACCAGGGAGGGAGGATTGTTCTTCCATGGCAGGAGAACAAATTCCTGTCTGAAATGGATGCTTTTTCTGCAAATTTGTTACCTCATCCACTTCATTAAATACAAGGACCCACATAACCTTTTTAATGCCCAGTACTAATGTGGCGCCTGACTTTATTCTCTATTGTTTAGATTTCTTGTTCTGGCCTATGATTTCAAGGAGTTGGGGTCTCCAAGTTGGTAGAATAATCTGCAAAATTCTGCCCTAACCTCTGCTTGAACTTCCAGGAGCTACAGTAATGCTGCTTTCTGATAATGATGAGAAAAGGGGTAATTTTTCTTTTTTGTCTAAAATCATATTGAAAGAAAGAACAATTGGGTTGTAGTGATGCAATATTTATTTTTAGCTAGTTCTGTTTTCAAGTACTTGCACTCATTGTCTTTTTTAAAAAAAGAAAAAAATTAAAACAAAAAATGTACAATCCCCTTAATTTTTGTTTGGGTGTTTGCTCTTTAATATAACAGAAGAAGAATGTGT
>JAOXXN010000471.1:69525315-69535908 GCA_026770055.1 Myrmophylax atrothorax
TTGGCTTGGATTCCAATCAACAGCCTGTTTACTCAAGTGAAACACAATGATAAACACACTGAATCAGAGGCACATTTTGATTCGCTGTAAAATCCTCAGTGGTAAATTGGTTTTCCCACCTCCTAATTGAAACTCTTTCATTATTTGAACACAGACGACAGAAAACAATTTCTTCAAGGAACCTTGTAAGTCAAACTCTGGATGTATCAAAGTCTATTCAATTAATCTGAAGCTTCTATAATGTTCCTCCTAGAAAGACAATTATGTAAAGATGATTTGAATTGAAAGTCCGGGATTTGGTTTGGGCTTTTTTTCTCCACTTAAAAAAAAAATCTCCAACAAACTCTCTTCCTTATAATTTTCTTTACAATTTTCCCTAATTTCATTTACATGAATGAGGATTGGGAATGCCATCATGGAGAAGTATGAAAGAAAGAAGTCTGCATGTAAGGCCTGTTTAGATGGTTTTTGATAGTTCCAATGAAGATTTAGGAGACTGATTTCAGAGCTGTTGAATTTTATTGCTTGGTCCTTCCTCTTTCCTCCTTCCCCTTCCCTCCCCATCCCCTTCCTTTCCTTTCTCTCCCCCTGCCTTGCCTTCACTTCCCACTCCTGCCCTCCCCTCCCCCACTATAAATGCATGAGAAACAAACACTTCTCACAGCAAACCAGCAGAATCCCAAGTCCAGCTGAACATCCTTCCCCAAGCAGGCACAGCCTCTCTCATGGTCCAAGGATCAGAAGGAAAGACGAGCCACTGACAAAAGCACCCAGCGAGCCACTGGGGCTGCTGTTCTGCCGTGCTCTGCAAGCAGCAAACCACAAATTCAGAAGTGTTCCATTCTTCTTGTGACATTTATGACCAGATTTGCCAGCTTAGCTCACCACCTCATGTCCAATGTCCTGAGGAAAATCCACCCTTCATAGTAATTCTTTTTGCATGTCTTTCACCCAAGTCCATGTGTCAGTGATCTTGGAGGGCTCTGAAAGCGCAGAGGGTGCATCAGGGTGAGCAATGAAGACAAAAGCTTGACCAGGGCAATCTGGGCTTGTTTTGCTTCCTAAATGGTAGCTGAGGTCTTTGGAAAGCCTTATCTTCAATCTCAGTTCTCCATCATGCAGATGGAGAATTATACTTTCCTCTACTTTTTGTACAACCTGTTTGCTTAGAGTGTAAACTCCTTAAGGCAGGGGTGGTCTTGTGTGAAGCACAGTGGGACCTTGATCCTGGTAAAGTTCAGAGATTCTTCAATAGTACAGACAGTGCAGAATCACCTCATTTCCCACAAATGAGTATCTTGCATATAATGTATTGATTTTTACCCTCTTAGTGAGTTTCCCTTTTCTCCCTTTTCCTCTGATCTTTTTGATGGATGAAGGAGATACAGATTTATGAGTTCAGAAGCCTAACAGGGAAAGAGCAATTTAACTGTGCAACAGTAAAAAGAAATCTGAGCAAAATATCAATCTGCAAAGGAAAAAAAAATTCAAAAGATAAATAAGAAGCTGAAGAAAGACCAAATTTGAAAGAAAACTCCACTCTAAAGGAGATAGAAGATGAAAGGCAAAGGATCTTTAACATCAAAAATGACTACCCAAACAGAAGTTCAACATGGTTTTGTTCTAAAATGGTAAAGGGGAGAAATGACTTAATAGACTTGATACAAAAGATGGAGAGACAGCTGGAGGGAATTATAACTCAACAGAAAGCAACGATACGAAAGTGAGTAAGATTTAGCAGGAAAGGAAGAGCCTTTGCAGGCTGAGAAGGCCACTCAGCAGAATATTATTTTCAAGAGACAGATCTCTGCTTCCTTGAAGCTTGATAGAAATACTTGGTATGAAAGTTTCAGCTGCTTTTTAGCATATCTGCTCAGTGATTGTAACTGGCAGCCCCTTTCCCACCAGTGTTTTGTGTCTACTTTCCCCCCTATAGTCCTCTCTTATTTATGGGGCAAGACTTCAGTGAAGGTGACTATCCATCAGCACTGCTTGTGTCCAACCCTGTATGATGGACTCTGAAGAAAGAGCACAATTTATATTATAATTCCAGGTAGGCTCATATGTTCCAGCATTAATTACTGAACTGATGAAACCACCTCTCAGTCCATTTCTTACGAGAGGGAATCCAGACAGCAACACCTGTGCAGGAAATGCATTTTGAGGGCAGAGTTCGTTTCAGTGGTGACCCTGCATGAGCTGGTGCTTGGCAATCCACTAAAATCCATTTAAAAATGCCATCTTGAAAGAGCAGCTGAAGGAAAGCTGGGCATACACTCCTGAAAATATAGGCCAGAGGTAGCTGGGTAAATTGCCTTCTTTGAATTTGAAATGAGAAATCCTACTCAGTGACCTTCCCAACTAAACCTGTGTATGGCAGAATGCATATAAATCTGGATGTAAAAGAAATGCATGGCAACCACCCTCCCCTACACATAAAAATATAGGAATTTTGTATACATATAATTCAGGGCAATTTTCAAGGCAATTTCCTATCTCTGCTATCATTGGTGGTATGAATAAATGTCCCAGCAGTGGGTAAATCATAATCCTTGGCTTTCTATGGAAGAAAAAAAATCCCTTTTTCTTTTCTAAAATGTTTGCTAAAGACCTTGATTTATTCTTATGCAGACATGGAAAGTGAAGCCCTGCCTGTAACCTGGGAAGCACAGAAAATGAATGTTAAAGAATGCATGATGGGTCCCAGTTAGGATAAAATATTAAACATGTGAGTAGGGCTGTGTGGATATTGCAAGCCTGCTGCTATCTAATTAGAGCACATTGTCTCCTAGCAAAGTCATAATACAAATGTGGGGGGTTTTTTTGTATTCCCAAACACTCTGCTTCCCACCTCCAAAGTGCCTGTGAAAATTTAGCATCTTTTGTTGTTTGCCTTTGCAAAAAAAAAAAAAAAAAAAAAATCAAGTCTTTTTTTCTTATTTCTTTGGTGCCAGTAAGAGCTTAGTGGAGGTCAGCCCTCCTGGGAATTCAAAATACAACTTTCAGAGAGCTTCTTCTTTTTTTTTTTCCTTTTTTCTTTTTCTGCTATAACATAAGGTGAATGAAAATAAGTGCAGAAATGTGGAAGGGAAATTGGGTGCTTTTTAGAATCGGTGTCTCTCTAAGCATCCTACTTACTGGCAGCAAAACCACTGGACATGACAGCATGTGGGTTGTGGGCAAACCTGTCCCAGGACCTTGGTCTTACAGGATGCTTTAAAGGTTTGAAATTTGGACTCATGCCTTGTCAGGTTCAAAATCATCTCAAATTCTGCTTTACTCCTCCAAGTCCTCTTCTCACGGTTATTTATTAGCATACAATAATAATTTTAGATCTTTTAGGAAGAAATTCCTCCCTGTGAGGGTGGGCAGGCCCTGGTACAGGTTGGGCAGAGAAGCTGTGGCTGCCCCATCCCTGGAAGTGTCCAAGACCAGGTTGGATGGGCCTTGGAGCAACCTGGGATAGTGGAAGGTGACCCTGCCCATGGCATGGGGTGCAATGAGATGAATTGTCACCCAAATATACCCATTTCTCTGAATAGGAGTGTACAGATGAGAAGACTCTTTGCTAAACTTCTCAGTTACAGATAAAAAGGTAGGTAGGACTGTGTCTGTTCTTTGCAGGGCAAATACCTGAAAGCTCTGACCTGACCCAGGGTATGGGACTGCATCTAAAAAGGGAAGGGTCTAAGCACTTGAAATCAAAGCTCACACTTTTAATATTTACAATTTGTGTTTAAAAGTCATGAGCCAGACTCAAAGATACAGCAAACATGGCTGATAAACAATACCCTAAAACCAGACCTTTACTTTCTTGCCCTGCAATTGCATCTGGATTATATTTGCAATTTCCCTCTTTCTCGTCACACTATTTTCTCATTTCCTCAATGCCACACTCAACATGCCTTGACTTCACCTCCTGGCACCCTGCTCTCCAAAGTGTCAGCACCTCTGCAGTGCGACACCACACAAGGCACTGGGGGACCTGGGATGAGAAATGCTTTATCAATGTACAATCATAATTACCATAGTCAAGGGTTCCTGCACATCTGTCAGTGCAAAACTTGCATCAGTTTGGGGTTTTTTTCCAAAGGTCATTTTCCTTTCATCACCTCACATAAGCATTTCACACAAGACTGCCTTCTTCTTCACAGGGTATGGCAGGGAATGTTTCAGGCCTTGCCAGATGACTGCTACACAACTGGGGGTATTCAGATGACAAATTCTCAGTTAAATCTGTGTTTCTATCAGGTTTTCCCAGCTACCCCAGTCAGTGTATTCCTTTCTCCCTCTTTGATAGTAGTATTCAAATACTTTAAAACAAGAGACTAGACTCTATCTTCACTACAAAGTCTGAGTAGTATGTAATAATGAATCACAAGCATATTTTGGTTTGCATCTTCTATCTAAGGATGCAAAGAATTTCACAGGAAATCTCATGTTTGAAGCGACGCTCATTAAAGTGTTAACTTGAAAAAGGCAAACTTGAAACAGAAACTGCTGGGAATTTGCCTGTGATGAATGTAGGGCAAGATCAGCCATGAAGATTCCACAGCATTTCCCATACGATCTATTAAATGTGGTTGTCGTGTCCCATCTGACATGATCTCATTTCTAGCTTTGCCTTTGCTGGTGATAGTCAGGGCTTCTCATGTAATTGAAGGCAGTCTCAGCCCCTGGCACTGACTGCACCTTCTAGGAAAGCATCTGGCGTTTTGATTGAAGACCCCAGTGAATCAGACTACTCTCACCACTGAAGGATTTTGTCATATCAATGAGCAAGAATGTCCTGTTAATGAAATCTGATGATTATTAATTTTTTTTGGGGGGTAAGAAATAAAACAAAACACTCACAGATGATCAGCTAAAACATGTGTCATGAAGCATTCAGACCTCAGACCTTGCCCAGTGTCCTAAACCCTTTTGTACTTAGAGATGAGGAAAACAACCAAATATCTGGTGTTCACAGTTTTTGTTTCTTGTGACTGGGGATTCTCTGATTCCTGTGGTGACAAGTAGCAGTTCAGCCCACTTGTTATCCATGCTAGTCTGGGAACCCTTTGCAGCATAATGTGTGACTTCGTTCATTAACATCCCACTCATAAGAGTCCTCTTTCTCATTATCATTCTGACAAGGATATTTGAACAGGTGTCTTCTCTGGAGGGACATGATGAATCTCCATCCCTTACAGATACAATATTCATTAGACATTTCTTTTTCATTCAGTATTGCATTTACCTTCTGTCACAGACCAGCAGTTTTTAATTCTTGGCTTCCTGCAGCTCTTTATCATCTCGCAGACAGTAGTGGAGTACATGCTTTCCTGATCCAGCAGAGGCTGGTCTGTCTAGTGGACTGAAAGAAATAGGGCTAAATCAGAATGCAGCTGAAAAGAAGGACTTCCAGTAGTTACTGCAACACTGCACCAATTTTTTGTATTGTTGGGAAGACCTAAGATGTTGTTTTGGTGCTGCAATGTTTTGTATAAGATGAATCAGACAGTTGTTTCTTTGCTATACCTGCTCAGATGTTGTCTGCTCACCATACATTAAAAGTGTCTTTCCTCTTTCTAGTAGGTGTCTAAACAACTATATATATTCTAGTAGGACTGTGAATTTTCAAGCACAGGAGCTGCCCCAGATGATGATTCACATTTTTGGCAGAAATCCTTCTTTCTACTGACCCTAGGTGCCAAGGTTCCTGTCTCGGTTTAGGCCAGTTTTTTTCACTAACCTTGGACTGCCTCCTCACCCTCCCTCCTCCCAAAGTCTTCCCAGCAGGGAGAGAGGGGGAAAAAACCTGGAAAGAACAGAACTCAAAAGAAACTGAACTGAATTAAAGCAGAAATTATATTTTTTAAAATTTACATCTATGTATGCCATTTGTACACACTATGTGGGAGCCCCCCAGGGGAGAAGGGAGAGGGAATGAATAATAGGGAATGGGGAGAGACAAGAAAAAAAAACAAAACAAAACAAATGAAGCAGACAAATACAATCAAAAAACCTGAAAAAGGAATGGAACAAACTGGCAAAAAAAAGTAAAACAACCCCACAATCTCACCACGTCCCAAGCCAGGAAACCAGCTGAAGAGAAGGACTGTCTCGATTCCCTCTGCCTTCCCAACCCTCCGGAAGCAGGACACCCAACCACCTCCTGTCTCCTCTAGTCCATCCTCCCTCGTTACGTGGAAAGATGTGTGTGGAATACCTTTTTAATGACCACTGCCCCAGTTACCCTCAGTTACTGAGGAAGCTTAAATCAAACCCATCACAGTTGCCCTTCCAAAATTCCCTGTTCAGTCACTCACAGTCACTTCCACATCCTGAGGAGGATCTTGGTGATGGGAAGCGACATAAAACGCTGCTTTGTTTGTCATATTTTCTTGGGTGGGTGTAACTGAAGCCTCTTCACAGCAGGATTTGCTGAGTGTGTGGAAAATTACCTGTTTCCAGAGTTTTTGAAGGATTATGGATGGAAGGTGAGAGTTCCACGGGGAGAGTGTCCCGTGCAGGACTCGCGGACACAGCACAGCAAACCCACCTGCTCACATGGCTAAAAAACACCCCAAATTATTAAACAAATTGCAATTTATAGACACCATCTCTTCCCCTTTGCCCCTGGAGAACCAACTGCAAAACCCCATCCAAGAGAATTCCTCAAACACTGGGATGAAAACGTGAATTCTCGTCCCCAAACAGGGAAATTTTCAGATTTCCCATCGGTGTAGAATGGGAAATAATAAGTCTAAGTATAAATTAAACTTCCTTCCACTGGTAACAGCCCTGGTTTGGTTTCAAGACCCACAAATGGCCATTTCTGACACTCTGTAATAAACACTTTTCAACGGGCAGTCATTTTCAAAGGAAAAAAATTCAGATTTTAAGAGCAGAGATGAAAGGGTGTCGTGAAATTTGGTGCAATTTTTCGTCTCATTTCACAACCAGATACAAAAAAAGGCGCAAACTCAACAAGGAAATGCCCAGGTGAGTTATGGGGAAGAATTCACCTCAAATTTGGTATTAAATCCAAGAGGATCTGAGTTAAGAACCTTAAAATTCTGCACTCATTGTCATGACTCTCTGGTTTTATTGATATGTCTGTTTTAGGGTTAATAAAGCAATTTTTGTGATGAGCTGCCCAACATTTTTCACATGTCAAATGCTGATAATTGCAGGATCACTTTAACATGTCCCAGCATCCATCCCTGCTCCCCTTCCCACAATGAGGCTTTGAACACATTTCTGCAACTTGTTCTGCCTCAGAATCACAATCAGCGTGTTCTTATTAATAATGAAACATTAATTAGGCTGATCCAGTGACTGTGCCAAGCACTGAGTGAGACCTGGACCGGTCCCACCCCCTCACCAGAAATTGGATTTCTAGAATTAAAACATCCAGTGTAAATAATGAATATGCTTTTCCATATAAATTATTTTTTAAATAATGAATATGCTTTTCCATATAAATTATTTTTTAAAATAATGAATATGCTTTTCCATATAAATTATTTTTTAAGTAATTAATATGCTTTTCCATATAAATTCAATGAGAGCAAATTCTTTCAAAATTCTGTTTGGAAAAACAACTTAAAAATGCTTCCAAATGAAGATCTTTTTTTTTCCCTCTGCATTGACAAGATGAAGAGTTTTAACAAGACCCTCCACTGGTACCAGGCACAAAAAAGGAAATTTTCCAGGAAGAGTCTTCCAGGAAAGCAGAAGAATGTTTAAAATAAATTATTCAAAGCTAAAGAAAATAAAAATATATTAAAAAAATCTTCATTTACACACACAGCACTTGTTAAAACACCCCCATGGTCCCCACAGGCCAAACCAGAGTCCTTTTCTGCTGTCAGATGAAACCCTCAGGCAGATGCATTTTAATGCAAAGGAATTTTGTTCCCTGGTAATAAACAAATGATTAATGGAAAGATGAACTCACTGAGAAAACAGACAATTCGTGGTCCAAATTTCTCAGTCCTTACTGGCACACACGTTCCCATTAATTTAATTCAGGGTTCATTAGCAGGGAGATTGATGAAGTAATTCAGTGTCCAGACATAGGAGGGTGGAGCATGGTAAGCAAAGACACTGAGAGAAAAGAAAGACACTGATAGAAAAGCAAAGAAACCGATAGAAAAAAAGACAACTTGATTTCAATTAGCAAAATATATTAAATTGAAGATACAGGAATTCCACCTGACTCCAGCACTGAGTGCACCCTCACTCACTGACATACCAGAGAGAAATAATCCTTAAAAAATGACAGTAAAAGGTAAGTCTGGCCTCCAGGATGGACCAGGCAGCTTGGGGAATGAACATTGCCCCTCCTCAGCTTGGAGGGATGGAATATTTCCTCCTCTCTTGGTTGTCCATACAGAATAAATTGCATTAAAAACCCACTAACACACCAACTCTACAGAGTTCCCACATCCAATGCTTCCAGACCTGCCCTGCTGCTTCCAGTTGGTGCCCTCCCCTGACTGCTCTTTATCCAAAAGGACCTGGTTTTGTTCAGGATTTATATCCTGGGACATGTTTGGGATGTAGCTCAGTGGTGGGACTGACCCAAAGCTCCAGCTCTAAGGGGTCAGACCCTCCCTGACCAAGAGGGTCCCAACCAGCTCCTGCTCCCTCCTTGTGTAAATCCAGCCAAAAACCATCCCAGAGACTGTTCCCTGGTGGGATTGTGGAGATCTTGGGAATACGGAGGAGCTGCCTCTGCACTGGGAGCAGTGCCAGGGACTCACCTCACAGCTGGGATCATGGAATGGGTTGGGTTGGGAGGGACCTTAAAGCTTCCACCCCTTGCCATGGGCAGGGACACCTTCCACCAGCCTAGGCAGCTCCAAGCCCCATCCAGCCTGGCCTTGGACACTCCCAGGGATCCAGGAGCAGCCACAGCTTCTCTGCCCAACCTGTGCCAGGGCCTGCCCACCCTCACAGGGAGCAATTTCTTCCTGATCTCCAATCTAAACCGACACTCAGTTTAAATCCATTCCCCCTTCTATCACTATATGCCCTTATAAAAAGTCCTCCTCCAGCGTTCTTTTAGTGTGTGGCTGGAGAACTTCCCAGTGAAGATGGAGACAAAGAAGCCATTGAGTACCTCAGCCTTCTCCACATCCCAGGTAACCAGGTCTCACATTTCCTTTCAGAGGAGGCCCCCATTTTCCCTGGTCTTCCTTTTATCACCAGCATACCTAGAGATGCTTTTCTTGTTGCCCTTGACAACCCTAGCTGGATTTAATTCAGCCATGACTTTAGCCTTCCCAACCTGAACCCTGGCTGCCTGAACAATCTCTCTGTATCCTACCAGGCTACCTGTCCTCACTTCCATCCTCTTCCTTTTTGTGTTTCAATTTGTCCAGGACCTCCCTCCTGCTTCCTTTCAGAGACAGCAACAGTATTTATGGCAAAACATCACAGCAATACCAACAGGCTTTTATGGGCAGTGCAAGGTTTGACAAGAGTGATTATACCATTTAAGTGAAAATGTGAATATTAACTGGGTAATTGGAATGTGAACCTCTCAGGAAATTGCATTTGCTGCTCTACAGAACAAAACAAAAGATGAACTTCACATACATTTCCCCTGTACTTAAAACTGCTGGAACCAGCTCAAATTGCAGCATCAGACAAGTGACTTACACTGCTGAGGTCTGGGAAATCCCCAAAAGGGTACATTCCAACCAGCTACTCCCATGTTGCAGATCACAGTCAAGCCTCCTGAGAATAAGGAAGCATCAAGCCAAAACAAAGTGCTTACACAACTCTAAAAAGCTGCCTATAATGAACAAAAACAGTAACTTAAATAATAGTCTGCTGGTTTAGGTAATAATTTCAGTGCTGAGGGCTCTGCAAAAAATGCCATATATATTCACACAGTTTTTGTTAGATAGAAATACATATACACAAGTGTTTGTATATGTGTGGGCATACAGTATGTATAAAAGTACGCATACGTGCACAGGTAGGTATATACACACACAGATACAAAGGATATATAATGGCAAGTGCCCTGCTCTCCTCAGGCAGTATATGGCAAGCCAATTTAGTTAAAGACCAACCACTGAATACTCCCTGTTGTAGCTTCAGGATTTTTAGTGTTACTCCCAATCTCTTTAAAACCATCAAAGAGATGAAGTAGTGTCAATAACATGTCTTATCTGTAGAAAGAAAACAAACGTACTTTTTTCAGCTATGAGGAACTGAAGAGTCATACAAAGCTTGACATCCGGGAGGATGACGCTGAAAAAGCGACCTCGGTCTCACTTGTCAGACTTTCTGCAGAGCTCACTGCAGGAACGCAAACCCAGGAACGAGAGCTTTGTGTCAGTGAAGTGGCTGAGGGAGCGAGCGGCACCGCGACCGGAGTGAGGCACCGGAGGGATGTTCGGCACCGCGGCGTCACTTCCCCCGGCAATTACCGAATGTTTTCATAATTCGTAAGCCCCAGCAGCCACCCACAGAAAAAGCTACCGCAATTCTCGATAGCGCTGACAGCCCCTACCCTGTCAGCGTCCCCCACAGCCCATCCCACCCGCGCGGGAGGGCGGCGGGGCCAGCCCGAACACCGCCCTGCCCTCA
>JAOXXN010000471.1:69546745-69557466 GCA_026770055.1 Myrmophylax atrothorax
TCTATCTATCTATCTATCTATCCATCCACCCATCTATCCATCCATCATCTATCTGTCTGTCTATCTATCTATCCATCTATCTATCTATCTATCTATCTATCTATCTATCTATCTATCTATCTATATCTATCTATCTATCTATCTATCTATCTGTCTATCTATCTATTTTTGCGAATGGAAGCATTTCAATTTATCTAGTGAAAGCTTGACTCAAAGCCAGCAGAAGTCATTGCATGGGTGAAAAGATTTTAAGCCTTTTCTTTCAATCCACCTTCCCAGACTGTGTAGTAATGCTCTGCCAGGCCATCACACAGCCTGTTACCTATACAGGTATAGATACTGAATATGGATACTGAAATAGTATTATTGTAGCTTTTTGTATAACCCACATCGATTGCAGTCAGTGAGGAAGAAAACATTCCACCTATTTGAAATCTGTATCTAAGGATGGGATCAGTTGTACCTCCAGAGGTGCCAAAATCCTTTTCCATTTAGTACTCAGAGAACTCAGACAACAACCTTATGTCAGGCACTGAGATTTTAGATGCATCTACATAAATGAGTGGGTTTTGTGTAAATTCTCAAGGCTTTCTGCTACTTTCTCTAGTCAAAGAAGAGCTTTCCCTTCCTCTGATACTCTCTGCAGGACAGTCTGTGAATCAAACCACATGCTGCTTCACAGACAGAAAGTGCTAATGTGATTTTTTTCTGCATTCCCGGAGCAGGAGGGGCTGTAAATGTTGTCCTCTTTGCTTTGTTCCATTGAAACTGCAGTAGGTGAGGCAGTGAAATCTTAGCAGGGAGGAAATGAAGTTCAAGAACACTCAGTAGGATGTGTTTGTCCAGTCATTGTCATGTGGGAGCGATGCAAAGCTAAACTCTCCCCTGCGGTGGAGATAAAACTTGCCAAGTTGTGGGATGGACTTATATCCCTGTTACCAGGGGCATCGTTTGCAAGTGTTGTGTTGCTCTAGGTCATTCTTAAATCACACTGGCTGTTGAAATGACTAAGGTATAAAATGTGAACTCAGAGACTTAGAGATATTCTTACTGACAGCAAAAATATTACCTTTTTTTTTCTGCATTACTGGTCAGAAAATAAGTTAGGATTGTGATAAGAAAATGTTATGTGTGAGTTGGATTTCACTTCTGAGTCTTTTATACTTACCTGGAGTAGTGCCTGAAGTGCCAGTAGAGCTGAAGTATTTCCACAGTTCCCCTTAACATGGCTAAAACTCAGGCAAAGAATTGCAAGCACTTCACAGAAATAAAACTGATTTGGGGTCACACTGACTTGGGGAACAGAAGTCTTATCCACTGCCTTAGATGGTTGTGGGAAAGCCCTTGAGCACTTAATTTCAGAAGCAGATTTTTTCCAGAATGCTGGGCAAATAAGGAAATATTTTTTTGCAGCCTGTTTGCCTAGAAAAGCGGCTGAAAGATTCTTAATGTGATTTTACTGTGTGCTCAAACTTGGCTCAAATCTGCACAAATTACATGTGAACCCCTCCATTCCACCAATACATTTCTGTTTTCTGTTCACTGTGATCCTCTGTTTGGTCTGCCAACCTGCTCTCCACTGCTGTGTAACAATGCAAAGAATGTTGTCTTAACCCTCCAAAATTCTCCTCATTGTCTTTTTGCAGTTAACTTGAAAAGCATAGCAAAGTTACCAGGCTGTCAACAGTCAGCTCTGACAATCCAGCTGGGATCTGAAGATAGCAGATCGAAAACTGTCACTGAAATCGGGGCACAACACTGCTGGTGAACAAGCTATCCTAATATTTATAGGTTGTTTTAAATAATAACCATGCTCTGATTCCCCCACTGATAAAATCCCTTTGCGGAACGACTGCACTGCAAATATCCTGGTTATTAGCCCTGTGTCTCCATCTGATATAAACCTCCTGCCAGTGGCTGGCTGGCTCGATGGGATGATATATGGCCTTCAGCTGCTGGATGTGGCAGGAAGATCCATGAAGCCATGTGAGATAAGAAGGTCAGAGGCAAAGCCTGCTGGATAAATGGATGGTTCCTTGAGTCCGTTGTCCCAAGGGAGAAAGAACATTTATGAAAGTCACAGACATAAGTGCCTGCAGAACAAAACATCAAGGCTTTGATATGAAAGTGTTTTTTCCATTCCTTGATTGTAGTAAATTAAAATCTACTGCTCTGATCAGGCTAAACAGAGCTACTAGAAGTAAAAATGCTTCCGGAGTTCCCTTACCTTCCCTCAAATAAAATATCCAAACATATTTATTGTGTCTTCCATCTGCTAATTTGAGCTCAGCTCCTGATATTTTTAACTACATCTAGTAACAATTGTAGAGCTACAGGGCCATGTAAGTCCCTTGGTGTATTAGGACCTTGGAAAAGTAGAAGTGCCTTTAATCTATTTGAACTGGGATGGCAGAAAGAGGGGCTGGGACAGGATAGTCTTTAAAGTCACTTCCAACCCAAACCATTCCTTGATTCTCTGACAGGAAAATGTGCTGCACTGTACCTATCTTGGAAATCATGAAATGGAGATGGCTTTTGGACTGGTTATTCTTTAAAAATAGGTATCTCAGAAGTGTTTCCTTCCAAGCAAGGACTGCCCTCAAGGGCATTAGCAAGGCCTAAGCAGATGTGAATGCCACTGTAATTTCCTTTTTCTATGGTCTAGTACAGTCAAGATCTCAGAAGAAGATGGAATGGTACAAGCTGCTTTGAACTGGATGACCCAAGAGCTCCAGGTATGAATCAAGATATCTTGACAAATATGTACTTTCTTGTCAAATTTAACCATGATTCAGTGAAAAAATTTAATTCATTGCTTAAGTAAAATTGGACCTCCTTAGAGGACATTTTGGGAATGCACTTCAACAATCCATGAAATACATTCAGGAACACAGCTGCAGGGGAGGAATAAAGCACAGGCAATTATACTGAGGCTTGAAAAAGATGCAAACTGGGCAAATTGTATGAATGTAATTGAATAAAAGCCTCCATTTTCATTAAATTATTCACTGTGCACTAGCAAGGTACTTACAAAACAAAAAGGATTTTTTTCTTTTAATGAGTGTTTAGGTTTGGATTTTGCAAAAAAAATGAGGTACCTTAGTCCATCTATCTCATATGGAGATCCCAGAAACAGCAGTAAAATTTAAGGGTTTACACCACTCCAAAAACTAGATCATTTTAACTGTGTGCTAAATATAGGAGTGGTGCTGAGCTTTGTGCATCTTTTTTTAAAGTTTGGCCTCAGGTCATAATTCCTTATGTAAAATGCAATCCAAGATTAAAAACAGCCTAAACAATGGGGCTTAATGACAAAGATAAGGAACTACTTGATCTAAACTCACAGAGACTCATCATTTGGAAAATGCACTGACTTGGACATTTAACTATGAAAGAAGGTGCAATTAGGTCTGCATATTTTAAAATCCTTAATGAATGTAGGAGTTAATACATGACTACAAATGAAGGGGAAAGAAGACAAGAGTTCTCAAGTGTTAAGCAACTATTTTCTCTACTTTCTAAGACTAGAAGTTGCTGATAAAAATGGGGACCAGAGTGAAGTCAAAACAGAAGGGAACAAGGGTTTTTTAAATAAAAGCAATGAAAGCACAGATAGATCTGATTGGTCACAATCTGGACCACAGGCTGAACTGCAGGGAAAAGCTTGCTTTGAAAGACAAAAACACAGGCTAGGAATGATGTTAAACTTTACCCTTTGCTAATGGTAGCTGACATTCAGGATCTGTGCTGCCTCACTCTGCCCTTCCCAGACTTTGCCCTTTATGCTGTAGAGTGTCAAATCTCTTTGACTCCATGTCATCATAAGGATTTTCCCCTGACTGCAGCCCACAGAGAGGCTGAGTCTGGTGGTAAAAATGGAATAAAAGGAAACTCAGACAAAAACAAGAAGAGAAAGGGTACAGAGTAGGAAAAACAGATGAAATAAAAAAGTAGAGAAGTACTGAGGTGAGGAGTGACCTTTTCCACATCCCCAGGGCTGCAGCACTGCAGGGTAGCAGCCAGATCCTCAGCTGCTGTTGAACTGATAGAGAGAGACCCAGATAGAACCTCTCAGACTTCACAGGGATCCCAAAAGGTAAGATCCTTCTATAGCTGGTGAAGACCATCCCACAATGAGAACAACGTGGAGATACTTATAAAAGAGGAGACACTTCTCTTCCTTTGCTAGTTCTCAGAACAGAGGTGTATTCATGTTTGCAGAGTTCAGCACTGATTTTTGACTCACAGATCATGAATTTCTGCGTATTGGCAGTTGTCAATCCTGACATAACCTGAAGGGGTTCAGAGGCTTTCAAGGCAGGGTTGAGGTCTCTTTTCTCATTACTAACCTTTGTACTGAGGGCTGAAGTGTCAAAAGCAGCCACCAGAAAGTGACAATTATGTTATTTTTTAAGAAGTGGAAAAGAAGATTTGGGGGACTGCAGACTGATGTACAGACTGGTACAGACTTCTGTGCCTGGGAAGATCATGGAGCAGATCCTCATGGAAGCAATGGTAAGGCACATACAAGACAAGGAGATGATCCACAACAACAAGCACAGCTTTACCAAGGGCAAATCATGCCTGACCAAACCGATGGCCTTCTAGGATGGAGTGACTGCAACAATCGACAGGGGAAGACCAAGAGAGACAATCTACCAAGCCTTTTGTGAGGTTTTCTACAGGGTCTCACGTGACATTCTTACCTCCAGATTGGAGACACAGGTTTGAAGGGTGGCCTCTTCAGTGAACATAGAATCACCTGTATGGATGCACCCAGGGCGTTCTGGTCAGTGGCTCCATGTCCAAGTGGAGACCAGGGAGGATCTGCTTTGGGACCAGGTCTTTTCAATATCTTCATCAATGACACAGATGATGACATCAAATGCGCCCTCAGTGAGTTTGCACATGACATGGAGTGGTGCATTTGGCACAACAGCAGGATGGGGACACCCAGAGGGACCTGCAAAAACTTGAGAAGTGGGTCCAAGAGAATATCATGAAGTTCTGTAAGGCCAAGTGCAAGGTGCTGCAATCCCAGATATGGGATTTCTGTGAGGTGTTAAAAGAAGATATTTACTCAGGGGTTGGTGAAACACTGGCACCAGTTGCCCAGAGAAGCTGTGGCTGCCCCATCCCTGGAAGGTTGGACAGGGCTTGGAGCAACCTGGTCTAGTGGAAGGTGTCCCTGCCCATGGCAGGGGATTGGAACAAAATGATCTTGAAAGTCCCTTCCAACACAAACAGTTCCATGATTCTATGATCTCCAGTAAGAGGAGGAAGAACCCTCTTAGGCTGCAGTGACTACCAGACTCATTCCAACTAACAAGTACAAGACAAGGACAATCTAATACCGAATATCTTCTCAGCTGGGACAAAGAAGGACTTTCAGGTGGTGACTGGAGGCTAAAGAGGTTGCTGTGTGCTGGAGATGTCTGACTTGCGCTGTGTCAGGAGAGAATCCCAGAGTGACTGGCCTTCAGAATGAGATGCTACACAAAGCTGGATGGGAACAGTCCTGGGGGGGGTGCACATTGTCACCTCATTGCTGCTACAGAGGCACAAAATACAGGGAAAAATCCAGCAGAGCACTGTTTTGACACAATGCTTGACACAATCACACGATACTTGCCGTAAAAATCAAATAATCTAAATAAACCATGCAGACAAAGGGGCTTTTTTATTTTTAGCTGCTCTGACTCCAAGAGAGCTGGAAGAAGAAGACACAGAGATGCTTGGTGGGCAGCAGAGTTCCATGTTGCCATGACTACACTGGTACCCAGGGCAGATGCCTGTATTTTCAGTCCTAATCACAGTGTGGACAGACTTCACAGTCTCACAAAAAACATACACCTGGAAAAGTTCCAGAACCTCCTTTTGGTAGAAGTTGTCTTCTCCAACATGTTTTGAGATTGAAATGCAATGTGGGAACCATTCTATTTGAGTTTCAAGCAAGTTTGTTTTTTGGTGGTTTTTTTTTTTAATAATTCATTAAAGATACATAAATTGACCCTACTGCCCCAGATTAGCTGAGATCCCTAAGAAAACACCTGATAGTTATGTGGATAATATCAGTGTTAGAACAGAAACAAAGCACAGATCTCTGAGGGATCAGTAGCACCAAGACAAGAAATCCAGACAAGTCCAAACCTATGGGAGCACAAATTCTCACCCTAAGTCCCCACCAAATGCCACATCTTTTGGTGAGAGCTTTGATATTCCACTGTTTATAGTTGTGACATTTTGCAACAAGCACTTGATGCTCAAAATTCTGCTGATAGAAAAAATGGATACAGAGCAAACTGGGGGAGAAAATAAAAATTTTATTAAGGTCTGGCTTGTTGCTGGTTGATATCATGCAGAGCAAGATACACAAGTGGCAACAAGGACCCACATTCAATCAAGTGGGGTAACATTCTGCAGCAAAAGGACATTTAGAAAGAGCTTGAGAAAAAGCTAAGCTTATAATTTTCCCATTTTTTTGGTCATACACTTAATAATTACATAAATGGATAATTTTATGTACAGATATAACATCTTTGTATGCATTCTATTTGAAGGGTGTGAGGGACATAGGAATCAATCTGAGAAGACAATTTTAGACTTCAAAATCCAAATTCTTTTTAAATAAATTCCCAAGTGGATTCCTCTTTTTTACTGCCAGGTAATGATGACAAATGATACAAGCTTAGTGTCAGGGAAAAAAGTAGGCAGCTGTAAGTCTTTTGAAATTATGGTGAGACTTTTACAAATCTCAGGTCAAACTTCTCTCAGTGCTTAGGAGAATAAAATCACACTGTGTGTCTTGAAAGGGTACAACAGAGTGCAATTAAGCTTATCTGAAATGAAAGGGACATGTACAAAAAATGTCAAACAAATATAAAATGTGGCACTGCATTATTTGATGACTGAGTGGTTACTTCTATGGGATTAATACAACTCTGATGCCAACATGAGGATTATATGGATCTACCCTTCTGGAACAGATCACAGATCTGTCACAGATGTTTTCTTTGACTGAAAAATTGATGTTTTAAAGGAAAAGAGAACACACTCAGACCCCTTTCAAGGGATCAGAGTGACATTTCAGTTTTCTCATTTTAATCAAAATGACCTGTGTTTGAGTGTTGTACATATTGCTATTCAGTTGAATAAATTATTAAAAGATACAATATAGTCTTTTAGGAATGACCTTTCAGTCCTGGTCTCCATAAAAACCCAACCCAAACAACAGCAGTTCAGCAAATAAATAAAATCAAACAACTGATAAATCCATCCATGGGAATTTAAGATCCTTTCCTCATCAGAGAGCACCAGGAAAGTGAATATTTTGGGAAGCCACTATTTATATTCTGAACATAGCACGTTCTGAAATCCAGCCTTCTTCAAGGTGTCTCTAGCTGAGCACCTACCACCTGAAGCACCTGCAATAATAAATTGCTTTTCCAAAAACTGGACTAGGACCCAGATTCCAGAGTTTTCTCAAAGTCAGAACAGCAATATGATATTTCCTTCTCATGCCACACTCTTCTGAGTTGCACGGAGGGGATGGAATGCACACTTTTCAGAGTGGTACTGAACATACTGAGCTTGGGAAGCTTCCAGCAGTGTTTTAGATGCTACCACAGTACAGACAAATGCAGCAGGAACAAACCTTGTTTGCTATTAGATATATTTTCTAAAATAAACGTGGAGGTAAAATTGTCAGCAAATTGGACCATCTGAGGCTTTTTACTTTCCTCCTGATTTATGGCTACAAAGCCCCTGCAGATTTTAAGCTGGTATCAAATCCCTGCAGAATCTTTATCCATCTTAAACCAAATAATTGTCTTCTGCAGTAATACCAATTTTCCTGTGCCTCCAGGCTTGCAGTCTTTGATAGAAAGTTCTTTTGGATGCTAATTTATTTGGTTATATTACAGGGCGATAAATCTGTTTGCAGCCAGTTGCTGGCAGGGCAAAGTGATATAAAACTACATCACCAGTGTGTATTCCAGAAACATTGTGAAAACTAGAAACAGGAGGAGGAAATTAAAGCAAAATGGTCCTCTGAATACATGGAATTCCCCCAAGTAATAGGATTGCTCACTCTCTGTGGCCATGCAAAGGGCAACAGAGGACAGCGAAGATTAAAGGTAGCCCTGTGTGTCTCAGGGGATTGTGTTTGTTCTTGAGCTGTTGTAGCTTTCCAAAAATTTGTCACCTTTCAAAGGGGTTATCTACAGTCTCAATAGATCAAAGGGAAAATGAACACCACTGAAGGATTTGCTTCTCATCTTAAGACAGGGGTCTGTGATTGGTAGATAATTTTTCTTTACAAAAATAGATGAATTTAATACTGTTCTCATTTCAAGCCAGTTTTCATTCAGCTTGAGTTTACATGTAATTTAAGTATTCCTCTCTATGAAGAAGTGAGTTGTGGGCCAAAAACCCACTTGTAGCTCAGCTGACAGGACATCTTGCTGGAATCAGAAGGACACCAGGCTCCAGGTGTTTCCAGACTTTTCTCTTCCCCCTGGTTCTCAGGTACCTCTGCAGTTTTCAAGGTTCATATATCAGCATCTTCCTTCTTTTTTGTTCAAAATCTATTGGAGAAATAGCTTAACTGGTAGAGAAATGAGTTTTGCAGCTCAAGGTGGCCTCTTTGTCTCACATATGGAGGTAAATTTATCTGCTCTTTGCATTAGCAAAGGTGATCAGTGCAAAACCAGGGTGTTGTCACATCTCTAGTTTGTTTCCTCTCTATGATGTATCCTGGCTGGTCCCACAGCACGGGCAGCAGGGCAGGGGGTATTGTGCCCCTGTGCCCCCTCAGGGGAGCCCCCAAACCCTGCAGAGCTGCCCCAGCCCTGGGCAACAACAGCCCAAGGATGTGGAGCTGCTGCAGCGAGTGCAGAGGTGGCTGCCCCATCCCTGGAAGTGTCCAAGACCAGGTTGGACGGGACTTGGAGCAACTTGGGATAGTGGAAGTTGCCCATGGCAGGGAGGTTGGAATGAGATGATCTTTAAAGGTCCCTTCCCACCCAAACAATTCCATGACTCTATCTGTGCCAAGGACAAGCTGCATGCCAGCCTTCAGCGCTTCCCATCGGCGCCGGGCTCTGTCCGGGTGCCCAAGGCTGCCCAGCGTGGGAGGAACGGCAGAACTTGATCTCCGAGTGCATTTGCTTCCCAAATTCACCCTGTCAGCTGCCGGCAGCAGATCCCCGCGGGGCCCCGGCTCCACAGTCCCTTCCCAATCCCAGGACTCCCGGGTACAGGCATGTTCAGGCAAATCCTTCCCATGCGGAGCGGGGATTCCCACTGCGGGAATAAGGCTTCACCCAGAGAAAACATCCAGCGGATCGGCTCCCTCCCTGCCTCATCGCTCAGGAATCTCGAGTTCAGGGAGGGCGGGCGAGTCCTCCCACGGCACCGCGTCAGGCTGGGACCGCGGGATGCTCATCACTGGGTCCCTGCTGTCACAGCGAGGGATGCTCATCCCAATGTCCCTGCTGGCACAGCGAGGGATGCGCATCCCAGTGTCCCTGCTGTCACAGCGAGGGATGCGCATCCCAGTGTCCCTGCTGTCACAGCTCCAGGATCCGCGGGATGCTCATCGCAGTGTCCCTGCTGTCACAGTGAGGGATGCTTATCCCAATATCCCTGCTGTCACAGCGCCCAGGACCTCGGGATGCTCATCCCAATGTCCCTGCTGTCACAGCGCAGGATGCTCATCCCAATGTCTCTGCTGTCACAGCGTCCGGGACCGCGGGATGCGCATCCCAGTGTTCCTGCTGTCACAGCGACGGATGCTCATCCCAATGTCCCAGCTGTCACAGCGCGAGATGCTAATTCCAGTGTCCCTGCTGTCACAGCGCCCGGGACCTCGGGATGCGCATCCCAATGTCCCTGCTGTCACAGCGCCCGGGACCGCCGCGTCCAGCCCTCCTGGAGCAGAGCCTGGGGAGGGAAGGAGCGGGAAGGAGGAGGATCAGCTTCCCTTGCACGCTGGGAACATCCTCGGACCAGCGGGAGCTCGTCCCCACGGCTGACGCTGGATGGGTGACATCCCAGCGCCAGCGGTGATGTCACTTCTCCCGCAAGTGATGTCGTGCCCATGCGAGGTGACAGGGATGAAGACAAGGATTGGGACAGCCATCTGAGTGCAGGTGTTCGCAGCTATGAGCAGAGGGGCACAATGCCCGCTCACACCCCCCCAGTGCCACATCCTGTCCCCTTTGAGTCACCCCTCACGCCACCCTGTCCCCACTGCCACCATCCCCCATCACCTGCCTTGTCAGCGCCACCACCCCGCCCCTGCTGCCATGCCCTGCCCTGCCCCCATCTGCCCCCACTGCCACCTCATGTCCCCAGTGTCATCACCTGTCCCCACCGTCCTTGTTCCCACGGTCACCCCATGTCCCCACATCAGCCCTGTCCCCAGGGCCGCCCTGTCCCTGGCGCCACCCCCGGTACCCACAGTCCCCTCCAGTCCCCAATACATGATCCCCCCACCCCCAGTGCCACTCTCTGCCCAGTGTCACTGCATGTCCCCAATGCCTTTGTCACCTCTCCCGGCCCCATCCCGTCCCTCTGTCACCCCGTTTCACCCCATCACCTTCCCCTGTTCCCCCGAGTCACCTCCCACTCTGTCACCTCCCCCTGTTCCCTCCGTTCCCGTCCCCCCGTGTAACCCCCCTGTCCTGTCACCTGTCCGTGTCCCATCCTGTTCCCCTGTG
>JAOXXN010000471.1:69605659-69621593 GCA_026770055.1 Myrmophylax atrothorax
CCTCTCCCCTTTCCCTCTCCCCTTTCCCTTTCCCTTTCCCTTTCCCTTTCCCTTTCCCTTTCCCTTTCCCTTTCCCTTTCCCTTTCCCAATTTCCTTCCTTTATTTCTTCTTTATAGTAGAAGATAAGGGACTAACTTACATCAATTTCCATACCCACTGTGTAATTTACTGATAAAGCTTCCTGAGTTCTTGTGACCCTCTGGCTTTCGTTGTTCCTTTTCCATCTCTGGCATCTCTGAATCCTGTCTGCTCCTTCCCCTTGGGGGTGGGATGACCCAGCAGGGTGTTTGATATTTTCTAATGCAGTATTTTTAGATGAGACTTGTGTAGTACGAAGGGGAGCATTTTAGGAAAGGCTGCTGCATTTATCAGGAGTTTTTCCAGCCAAAATAGTGATCTTAGAGAATGAAATCGAGTTTCTTTGACAAGGGCCATTTCCCAGAAACAGTTTTGATTGACATTAATTATATTTGCCATCCTTACCAAGTGAATCTCATGGAAGTTTTTCCCTTATTTTGCGTGGGAGTGATAGATGTCAGGTCTCCAGCTTCTTCCATTCCTCACCCAATGTTATCTCATGGGTACTTCTTCCATCTTTTGGAATTTCAGCGCAGTGCAATGATTTATTAACACTCACAGCAATGCATCAACCACCTCCTGTGCCAGCTCTGTCAGAGTCTTCTCAAAGTTGTCTGACTGGCAGATCATGAAAACGGGGAGATTTGGGAAGTTTGGCTCTTTATTCCTTGGTTTACTAAACCACTGACAAACTGTGTTGTCATTACTAAAAATACGTAACAACCTTTTGTCATTTGTCATTTTCCAGGTTGGAAGTGTTTTTAGGGAACATACTTGATATGTTGTGATATCACTCATAATGGTTCCACCTGTCTCCAGCAAGGGGTTCTACTACTGATGAGAATTCTTTTACCCTTAATATATTTTAAATTTTCGGTAATATTGCTTACAATGGCTTTTTCCCATCATCAGCTTCTCTTGACAGTTATCTTAAATCTCATAACTTTTTGATGGCAGAGCTTGCCTTTTATTTTCATTTCTTACAGTTTTACATTTTGCTCATTTTTAGTTTGGTTTGGATTTCTTTTTTCAGTTTCTGTTTTTCTTTCTCTTACTGAGATTAGAGTGTTCAGTTTATTCTTACTTGATCTTGATTTGGTGGTTGTCCTTGGAGTTTGAATCTATATGCTAAAAGAAAATCTGATTTTTTCCATTCCTATTTTTATTCCTGCCTTCGTTGGCTCATCATTTTCCTCAGCATTAGAAAATCACCCTGTTGAATGACTAAGTGAAAATATTGCTGCTTAGGTCTGTCCTCTATTTATCCTGCATATAATCAGGTTGTGACCACTGGTGCCTTAGCAGCCATAATTTTCTAGTCCAGCGATTAATTCATTTTCAGTCATCATACCCAGATCTCAAACAGAATTATCTTGCATTCTGTGGGCCACACTTCCTTTGAAAATTCAGGCTAATCTGGTGGAAGCAGCCTCGATGATAACAAATTAACAGCAAAGGCACAGGCACAAAGAAGGAAACTCAGTATATGGTTAAATCAGCACTTCACGGAGAAAAAATAAAAATGGGCTTAAGTGGGGAGTTTTGAACTCTTGAAGAGGGTGCTGAGAATGGAGGCCAAACAACCCAGCAGAAATACAGCAAAAAGAAATTAAATCATCCCAACCAGCCCACACATCACTTCAGGAAGGTAGAGGGAAATACCTTAGTAAGTGAAATGTATTTAATAAAGGTGGTCCCAAAGCATCTGGAAAGCCTTTTCATTTGAACAAGCTATCGGGGAGTGAAAGTGCATTTATTTGATCTGCCTCTAAGTATTTCCAAAGAGCAAATGTTTGAGAGTCCATTTTAAGATAGAATCCATCTGTTTCTTCAACAGCTTTAAAAAACAATTTACTTTGTCTAAAATTAACTTGTCTGACACATTGTCATGCTTGGTTACCACAGCAACAATGGTAACAGCTATGCCATGGGATATTAATTTTATCTGCATTTTCACCACTAACTTTTTGCTTCTTTTTGCATGTGTGTGTATATAACCCAGAGTTCTGCACTGAGCTCCCAGGCAGCTGAAAATACCCTTTTAGCTGACAAGCCTCAGTAAAAATGCCCAAACCAATACTTCAATCCTGAGATTTATGTTTTGATCTCAAGGCAGCCAGCAGTTTTCTTAGTTCTCTGTAAGAAAAATGTGTAAGGTTCTTTCCTGCTGAACCCCCAGTTTCATTCTGATTCACTCCTTGGTCCTGACACCCCCAGAGCTCTTTGAGCAAGAGCATAGGCTGCAAGAGCACTTGAGTGTCACCAAAGCTGTGTCAGAAACACAAACTGGAAATAAGGACACTTTTTACCAGTGTTTTTCCCAACATATCCCCCTGCTTTCCCCACTGGAAAACTTCAAAATGGAACTAGGTCTGTTGGGATCCAATTTAAAACCAGAGCTTTGGCTTTAAAACATCACCATTATAACAGTGCAGTGAATCTGGATTTCAACAATCTGCCTTCAAAATATGTGTGAGACCTTTTCTTGTCCTTTTTACCTTCTGTAATTTCACCATCTGCCATCCACATCCACAGCAAAGCAGACACAGACTGGTCATTTCATAGAACCGGAGATGTCAATGCAGGCAAAGCAGGAAAAAAATGCTCTCATTTGTAAAGCCTTGTAAAGGTAAGCTTAAAATTTCATCTAACATGACAGAGAAGTAAAGGGTATGTTCAGCTTTGGTCTTTCAGAGCTGTCAGTCTGTTGGATGGCCCAAGAAAGCCTCAACCTGCAAGAACCTGAGTTAACAAGAAAAATCAATAAGAAGAAATTATGCCAACAGTTTCAGAATTGATAATTATTTAAAGGATCTCTTCCTGGCCCAGGAAAAGTGCAAAGCAAAGGAAGAGTGACCCGGGCAACCTGCCCACCACAGGAATGAGGAGAAGTGGAAAAGCTCTTTAGATCCCACAAAACATCATCCATCACAGCTTGGAAAGCCTGTCAGTTAAGTGCCAGGCAAAGTGGTTGTGAATTTAATATCTTGTGCATAAATTAGAGAGTGATGGTAAATAAAGGCTTTTATGGCTTGATAAAATTGGCTATTTTATTCTAATGGACCTTCCTTCCTAGGTCGTGCATGTTTTTTGTGACTTGAATCAATTTTGACAAGGACCATAATGTTAATGGAACTTACAGAAATTACAATATAAAAATGGTATTGATTTGCTGCACTTACTGATCAAACCTCTTCCTGCAGCAAAATTGCTGAAAAAACCCATCCATACAACTGGTTTATCCTATTTTCCAGTCCTTTGTGCTCTATGAATGATGTCCAGGAGAAAGATTGAAATTAGATACCAACAGGAACATCACTAAAATGTGGAACAAGTGTAAAATCGAATAAATCATGTTCTTACAAAGAACAAACACAAGAGGGTGGTATAAGCATGTCCAGAAATCCTTTAGCTGTCATGGAAACATCGAAGGCTCAGAAACTGCAGCTTTATTGTATATCCTTTGATTTGCATCTGTTCTTTGCAGGGTACCTGCGTCAGAGGCACCACTGAGTTATTCACCAGCATTCCAGGTAGAAGATGAGACACTGTGAGTGTGGATTCACAGAGCACATCCTAGTCAGTCTCCTTCAGTAAAGAAAGGACCGTGCTCTGTGTGAGTGGACACCAGACAGAGCAGATCAACCAGCATGGTAATGAATTAACAGGAAAATAATCACTGATAAGGTATTACAGAAGGGGTGGGTCACTTGTAGAAACTCATTGTTTTCCTTAAGGTGAGGGCTGCCCACTTTGAGTGACAGGCTAGTTAGAAAGGATGCTCACCCATCCCTAAATGATCTATGCTTCTTTCTCCATGATATCCAGTTAGTCCCCTACTGACACCAGACTGGAGCAAGACCAGGAGTTCAAGGGTCCCAGGTTACAGGTACACCCTCCAAGTGTCCCTCCTCTGCTCCCAAAGCCAGGGAGACCTTGCCTTTTAGCATCTGCTGTGTCCCAGCTGTGCTAGCCAGATTTTGAAATGACTGATTTCCCTTGAAATTTAGTATTGTCCTCTGAAGTCCCAGCTGTGGTCACCAGACTTTTCCTGTAATGTGAGTGGTGGGTGCCTCATGTCAGTGAGATAATTCTTGGATGTCCCAAGGGATGTCACGTTGCCACTGGAGACAGAAACAACATTGAGTCGCTACAATTTGTGTTCAATTTTTATATAACAAACAAGCCTGTGGTTTGGTGCTTGGATTAAAGCCTGTAGCTAGTGCTGGTTTCCTAAAAAAGTAGTTCTGTTTGATCCATGTGAGGAGAAGGTGGATCTCATTTGCCAGAATCCCACTGGTGACAGCAGAACTCACCTGTCCTGTGCCACCTGGGATCCATCCCATCAGCCTTTCCTGCTCAAAAGATCAGATGAAGCTTTAAAAATGCTGTTGTAATTTTCTCCTTGAAAACTTTTTCCAGCTGGGTGCCTGGCTCAGGAGTTTTCCCTTCTTGACTCGAGTAGTGTAAGAGCTGCAAATCGATTTTATCAGGATTTAATTAAATTTGTGCTGTGACCTGCAATTCAGTGTAATTCACACAAGTGAAATCTCAGATTGCAGCAGGGTTGAGCATGGACATGAGGGTTTGCTGGTGGGACCTTCTTGCAATCAGCCGGGCTGAGCGTGTCTTTCTAGTTTATCCAGCATAGTCCTGGGCAAATGAAACTACTTCAGCCTTAATATATGAGACAGATTAAATAACACATTCAGAACCCCAGATTATCTCCACCAGCCTCAGACCTCAGGCTGGGATTCTCAAGGGAAGTTCTTCAGTGACAGGACAAATACAAACACTGCTCCCCACGGCAGTATCTCCTTCCTGGCAGCTTCTCCTTCTTGTAAAACTCAGTGAGAAATCAACACAGTATTGGCAAATCCACTGATCTGAATCCTCTGGAACTGAGATTTTGATTTTGCAATGCAGGTCATTGACTCCCAACTGTTTGCAACACCAATCAGTTTAATTACCACCACTGTAGCATTAAGCAGATCCTTAAATGTCAAAACAGGGTATTTTTCTTTTTAATTGAGCTGTGTGTCATGGCTGCACACAGACATGACAGCCATTCAGCACAACTGACCTTAATGTGAAAGCAGCAATAAATCTGATTTCACATTCTCAACTCATTGAATCCATGTTATGCCTTTTTTTCCCTACTTACTTTTCAGAACTTATTCCACTGCACAATGTTCTGTGCTTTCTTTGGGAGGAAGCTTCATTTCCAGAGAGGAAAAGAAGTTTCCAATCTGCGCTAGAGGGTATTTCCCATCACTTGAGCCACTGAGGACACCTGAAATGTGTTGAGCACTGACATTTTAGGTGTAGATACAGAGTGCTGCCACTAAGTACTGAAAGCATGAGTGTGTTCCCTCTTTACAACTCCCTGACAAGAAGCTGAAGCCAGGTAAGGGTTGATCTCCTCTCCCAGGCACGATGGTTGGGACAAGACTGTGGATACAGACACACATGGGCAATAGATGTCAGCATATCTTCTTTCTCTTTTGTAAAGAGCTCTCGTTTTTTATAAAAATCAACCTATAACTGTCTTGCAGCTTCAGGTAATTATCTGTCCAATCATTCCTGAGGTCACTGGAGATGGATGGACCCCTACTGGTGGGAAGATGGTTGTTTATTCCTAAAGCTGTTTGCATGGAGCCCTTTGGATATGTTTTCTGACAGCTGTAGAGGGAACCTCTATTGCATTACTGACACTGTAATTTATATTACCAACCAAAGAAAGAAACATAAGAAACACTACAAATGGGCAATAATACATCGCTTGAATCAGTTCAATGGTTTATTAATATTCATAAATACTTGAAAAAAAAAAAGGGTAAACACTTTGTCTCATGTGGATCATTGATTGTTTTCACTTTATTTCTTGCAAAGCATTTGGAATTTCCACAGCACTCAAAGGGAAAAATGTGATATTGGAAAGTCGAAAGATATTTTCCAGCAGAGCTTTTACTCTTAGTCCCTGGTAACCAAAGAGAATCTGATTTTGAAGGATGTCTATAAATTGGAAACTGGGAAGCTGGTTTATATGGTACCTAAAGCCAATATTTCCAAATTGTAATACTGTATTATCTGCTTCACTATGGATTTCACTGACCAATTTCAGGCATTGCACTTTGAAAGCATTAGCTGAAATCTAAAAAGCCCAGTCCCAAGCATGGTTAAAGAAGAATAAAAAAATTCCACTGAATAATTCACAAACATTTCATGTACTGAATAAGGTAAAACGATTTGTGAAGCTCAAAGTTAAAAAAAAAAAAAGTTTAAAAAGTTTTGCCTGAGAAGTCAATAAAAACACTCAGTACTTACCCACAACCATTTAATTTAATAGATTTTTTAGTCAAAAGAAACCATCATTACCATTCTGTATATAAAAGCATTGAAAATTAAAACTATGTTGGAACATAAAACCTTATCTTGCTGTTGGGACATTTGTAATCTATTTTCAGCTTGTCCCTAATCATTGTCTGACATTTAATGTCTTCGTGCTTTAGTATTTCTAGCTATAAAATCAAAATAATATTGCTTCTGACATACCCATTTGAAATTCCATTTATCAATATGTTTAAAGGACTTGGGGATCTCCACACAGAAAAGCAAAGTATTATCACACTGTCACTGTGGAACAGACAAACCACATCCTGTGCATTCCCACATGCTTAAACCAGGAATAGTTGTAGCTTTCTTGGAAAAAAAGAACTAATTTTTAATGTGTTGTCTTGGTGTAAATGGCTTTGCATGAACAACTGAGTCCTGACATTGCTTGGTTGGGCTGGGTTGGGAATATACAAAGAGTCATCCAGGGCTTATGATCACAGAATCAGGGAATGACAGGATGGTCTGGACTGCAAGGGACCTTAAAGATCATTCAGTTCCACCCCCTGCCATGGGCAGGGACACCTTCCACCAGTCCAGGTTGCTCCAAGCCCTGTCCAACCTGGCCTTAGACACTTCCAGGGATGGGGCAGCCACAACTTCTCTGTCCAACCTGTGCCAGGGCCTCCCCATCCTCACAGGAAATAATTTCTTACTAATATACAACCTAACCCTGCCTTCTTCCAGTGATCATAGACCCAAAGCAGAAGACAAAATGTGTGTGACTCCTTAAAGGCAGCAACATATTAATCCATACCCCACCAGGATCAACTTGTGCTTTGCAGAAATGCTTGCTGTGTTCCATATAATTCCTGAGAATTCCTCTCAACACCTTTCCCCCTTGTTGAGAATTACTGGTGTTACTGGTGTGTGCTTGATAAAGTCACTCAGACATTTTGTCAACTTTTTGTGACAAGTTTGGATCCAAAATCTGCTGAGATTCTACATCTGCCACCTATGAGACTGATTTAATATCATTCAATCCCTCCACTTCCAGGGAGTGTCTGCTTTCCACACTGTGCATACTTTGGACTGGAGCACTTTTTTACCTCAGAGGAGATGTGTTTGTGTTGCTGCTGCCCTTCCTTCCCTTGCTGACTTTGGGTGCTGGAGCTCCATTATGAGCTGCTGTTTCTCATTTATTCATTAAAACAAGGGTTGAGCAGTATTGGCCACAACAGTTTTCATGTATTAATACTCTTGATCAATTAATAATCATGATGTAATAACATGCTGGGAAAGTGGTGTAGACAGAGGATAGAGTGAATGTTAGCAAAGCAAACTCTTTTTGTCTTGTTCCTGTTTAATTTAAGCAGTGTTATCAATGATAATGCCTTGGTTTTGACACTTGTGAGACTGGAGTGCTGTGCCCAGTCTAGGGCTCTCCAATGTGAGGAAGAGTGGTAAACATGTGGAGAGTAATGAAATAAAAGGGGAGGTGGAAAGATAATGGTGTGCTTAGATTTAAAAGGAGGAGCAAGGGGTGAATCACTTGACACACGGAGGTCTCACTCCACCCAACCTATTCTGTGATGCTGTGATTTCATTCACACCAAAAAAAAAAAAAGCACCAAGAGTTTCATGTTATCAAATAAAATCACAGAATCTTAGAATTGTTCAGGTTGGAAAAGATCTGCAGGATTGAGTCCAACCCTTCCCCCACCACTGCCAAGGCCACCACTCACTCACTTGTGACCCATGTCCCCAAGTGCCACATCCTCAGGGCTTTGATACGCCTCCAGAGATGGGGACTGCACCCCTGCCCTGAGCAGCCTATTCTGGTGCTTAACAACCTTTTCAGGGCAGAAACTTTCCCTAACACCCAACCTAAACGTCCCCTGGCACAGCCCGAGTCTGTTCCTCTCCTTCTGTCCCTGTTCCCTGGAGCAGAGCCCAACTCCCCTTGGCTCCCCCCTCCTGGCAGGGCCTTGCAGAGCCAGAAGGTCCCCCCTGAGCCTCCTTTTCTCCAGGCTGAGCCCCTCCAGCTCCCTCAGCCACTCCTGCTGCTCCAGACCCTTCCCCAGCTCCTTCTCTGGACACTCTCCAGCCCCTCAATGTCGTTCTTGTCATGAGAGGCCCAAAACTGTCCCCAGGATTCAAGGTGCAGGCTCAGCAGTGCCCAGCACGGGGGCAGGCACTGCCCTGATCAGTGGGTGAACAGCTGCAGGTTTTCATACAACTCTGTGACAATAAACCCACCTATTGAATGTCCCCATTTCAAACAACTTCAGTTGTCAGGAGATCCAATCTCAGTTTGTATTGCCATGCCTCAGGGATCTTCCTCCACCCCACATTTGCAGAGCAACCACCACTTGAATTTGGGGAAATCACCAAAGCAGAATGAAGTAAAAGTTACATGTATTGATTGTTATTGGGACTATGATAGTCTTATAACATTCAGGCTGGCTCTGTCCAATGTAACGGTCCAGACTCTGGTTTCCAGAGTGTATCCAGGCACCTCCACACTTTCTGCATGTCTGGGAATTTCTAGCCTGAACAGCCTCATCTCCAGGTTCAGCAGCCGCCTGCTCCTCACCTCCAGGCCCTACACACCTCCACAACCCCCCCGAGGAGTTGCTTTCCTGTCTTGCCCTGCTCTTCAAAAGCTGCTTAAAGCCTGTTTCTGCTGGAAGTGGGAAGGAAGTCACTACACACACCACGGCTCATCACGTCCGCCTTGGCTCCACTCACCAAATTATTGCACAGATTAAGGAGTGGGGATGAGGAAATAAAGGCAATACCTGCCTCATCAAGCAACTTCTCACCCCTCCTTGGAAAGTGAGTGCAAGCACCAGCCTTACTGGCTACAGGACTGTTGGTGGGTGAATGAGACAATAATTGGAAAGGTAGGTAAATGTAGGGAATTTCTCTGCCAGGATATAATTTCCTTCCTACCTCTGATCTTAAGAACAGTGGGTACAGAAATACCTAATGGTACCTACAAACAAAATCAGTTTATCACAGTACACTCAGTGTGAAAAGCTCTCCAAGGTTCCCCAGGTGAAGGAGCTGAGGCAAACACAGCATGGCCGTGCTCTCATCAGCCTCACACCTCTGTGCTGGTTGTTGCATGGCACAGTTATACCCAGAGGGACTCCAAGATAGTGACTTCAATTCAATCCAAAGATTCCAAACCCAGCACCAGGACACAATTTCAAGACTTTTTTTTTTCCCCTCCACACATGTTGCTTTTCACATTATGGTAGGTTAGCACAAGAAAGGACTTTTTTTGAAAACACAGCTTCATGTGAAATAAGTGGACTGGCACTGGGAACTCAGATCAATAAGGAGCTCTATAGTGAACAGTGGATAGGGAGAAGAAATTTGTCTCTGTTCTGCTGCAGAGCAAGGGGGTAAGACATTGATTTTTGCTCTCAGCACAGTATTGACCTAAGAGGGAATTGCATTAGGTGACAGAGTGTAGCGGGTCCAACCTCTCTTTGGATGACATGCAATTTCCAGCAGGCTGTGCAATATGAATGGGAAAGCAGGTAATGACTACTAAAATAAAATGAAATTAAATTAAATAAAATAATCAGCAATGGAAACCTGTCTGGTAACACACGCTTCTCCAGAGAATCATTCATCCATCTGAGCAACACTCCCCTCTAGCACTAATCCTGCAATTACATGAATGTTTGCTTAACTAAACACAAAATGCCTTTCGAGTGGAGCGGAGGATTCCAGGGCTTATACTTTTAGCAAAGAGAAAGTGAATCAAGTTGGCCAAGCGCAATAATCTCCTGATGGATACATTCAGCAAACAATGGGCTCCTGCTCAGTGTTTGCCACCAGCCTCGGGGGCACCAGCTCTGCTGGGCTCAGGCTTCGGGCTGCATCATTAAGATAAAATAAACTCGGCTGGGGCTCCTCACATCCACTGCCTTCCTTAAGCTGAAATACCGAGGGGAGCAGATAAACTGCTAAGAAGCTGCTGCCTCTTTGAAGCCTTTCTAATGCCAGGAGGCCCCAAAAGACTGCAGGAGAAAAGAGCTGTAGGTGGGAGAAAATCACAGAGAAAGAACTAACACGTGGTGGCAGAAATAAACCACTTATTTTTCTCATGGCAATAGCTATTGTATTTTTAGTATTTTCTCCAAAGATAGGCTTATTTTGTTTGTTTGTTTGTTTATCATAAAGAAATAATCCTTCTCATTTTTTTTCTTTTCCTAAAAAAGCAAGTTTTGGCACAATTTTGAAACATTGATCTCACTCCTTTCCAAGGTCTCTGGTGTGTTACGTTAATTTCCCATTGAAAAACCAGGGGGAAAATCTACCCAAAATAGATAGATTTGAATTTTAAAGAAAAGCCCCTTAAAATGTCACCATGAAAAGTGGTGCAAACAGCTGTTGAGTGAAACAGGGAGAAAAAATAATAAAAGGTTATCAGTTCCTTGTGGTTTGTGGAAGTCTCATGGGAAGATGAAGCAGTTTGTGGATGAAATATATGGACAGCAGCCTTCAAAACAGGAGCCAAATCTCTCCTCTTGGGCAGGACACATTAGAGAGAATTTTAACACCTCATAGAATCTTGGAATCATTAAGGCTGGAAAAGTCCTTTAAGATCTTCAAGTCCAAGTGTCAGCCAAGTAGCACCACAACCCATTCCCTTGCTTTCGTTCCAGGTGTAAATTCTTTGCTTCATTGTGTTCAAGTTCAAGCAGAAAGGTTTCACTTTGTGTACTTTTACCTGCTCTTTAAGGCATCTCCTGAGTATGTCAGATCTCAAGCTAAAGCAGAGACTGATTCTTGTGTCTGAGGAAATATCATTTAGGGACTCTCCACACTGAACATGGGACATTTGCCCTCCATTCATGAGCATGTCAGTGCTTGCTGAGAGATCTTTTCCTGGGTGTTTGTTTTGTTTTGGGTTGTACTCCCAATATCTCCTTTCATGGGCAGAGGGGCATCCCTGTTGTAGTTGTGTAATCTGTCACTACTCTTCAGCAGAGTTGATCTTTAAATCCCCTCTCAAATAGTTGTTACAGGTAGACAGGGTTAATCATCTCTAATCAAGCAAGATTAGCATATAAAAAGGGATATTGAGATTTTATAAGGCGCTCACTCTGTATTAGCATATCAAAAATGCTCATAATTGGATCCACGGAGAAAGGGACTGGAATTTTTTCAGAGTTGGATGAAAAAAATCAGGAAGATCCGTATGTGGCCTTTGCTCAAGGCCAGTTTATATAAAATTCTGATTAACTGGAAATTGGGAAGTTTTAGTACTATAGGTCTGACATATGGTCCTTATGCCAACTACCTTTGATGAGAACAAGAGAAGGGAAGAAGAGATTCTTCTGTCATTAACAGTTCCTGCTGCATTATTTGACCTAAAGCAAGTTTAGAAAGTCAGTTGTCGTAAAGAACACCTAATTTTAGTATATGTTAGAAATGTTACAGTTCAGTTCTATCCATCATGTGAAGTTGAGATATATTTGTTATGATAGTAATCTCTATTCTTTTTGGCTCTTAGCTGCAAGTTATAATCAATGTAAAGATTTACAGACTTTTCTATTATATGGAGGGGGAGTTCCCAGTTTTGAGTTATGAACATGAAATTCCTTGAACACTGATAAGGAACCCAGTATGGTGGATTTTCCCATGTGGGAAACAGCAAGAAACGATCTTTCTTTTTGACACCTATTTCTTACTCTCCATTTGCCATGATGTCTAAAATAATAATGGCTGGAGAAACTCAGAGACTTTGAGAAAATGGCAAAAAATGGGGTTTCTTTTGGTTGTGTGTTTGTGAGTGAGAGTCCAGAACTCATTCACCACGGAGCTGAGACCACACCATTTCACTCCCTCCCTAAACCTCCTAAGATAACTAAAACCAGGGATCTCCAACACATTGGTTGCTTCTTCACAGAGCTCCACAAAACTTTTATTTTCTCCCTTTTTAGACCAATAAACAGACAGTGTGACACATCGGAAAACTCTGACATAAAGAGGCTCATTTGTTTCTAAGTAGGCCTGATGGAGAAAAAAAAGTTATGTTTTCAGATGACTATTGCATAAACTGCAGGAGTGATAATTTGGGATAAAAACATTGCTGATGTAAAAAATGACACTTGTCATCATCTATGGCCTGAGCATAGAAACTTTAGTCTTGCTTCAGTCAAAATTCAGGAGTTCTAAGCTCAGTTTAGTGTATAGATGCAGCCACAGAAGCCTGCTTTTAAATTCTACTGACTTAGACTTTAGTGGCTCTCAAATTTTAGTCAAACTAAGGAATTTTTTATATTAAACTGGGCAGGGGCAACATCTTAATGCACAAAGCCCTTTCTGCAGCCAAGCTTTTATGTGCTGTTTTGTTTTTCATTCCCCACTTGCAAAACTGTGTCAGGTGAGCTTGGCCTCAAGTTTAATTGCCAGTTGTAGCTCCAACATGCACATTGCTTTTTATTGCAGTTTAGTTTGAAGTACTTGGATATAAAATTCCCATGGAAATCTGAGACATGGCTCATAAAATGTCATGAAACATCTTTTATACCCAAGGGCCAGTTACAGTCTGATTATTTAACATAATAGTCTCCTCCCAAAGGGGTTATGCAAGGAAAGATACCGAGAAGGTTCTTTAACAGATAAACAGGATTTTGTTTAAATGTGCCTCTTGTTATTAATCCAGTTATTAATTGATCTAGTGGGTTGCATCCCTACCTATGGCAGGAGGTTGAATCTAAATGATTTTTAAGGTCCTTTCCAACCCAGACCATTCTGTGATTCTGTGATTGTTGTGGTAGCTTCCTAACATTTCCTACACTAGGCTTTTTTCTACGCTTTTTAAGTCATCTTGGTAATTGTGGAGTTCTGTTTCCCAAAGCATTAAGAATTTTGTTAACAAGGATTTCTTTTTAATTTTTATGGTGCTTGGTAATATTTTCTGTGTTAAATCCTTACAACTCAGTAACTCATTGCAGGTCTTCATCTAAATCAGTTTTCTTTAAATCCTGTTTTACTAGAAAATAATCCCAATTTTTATTACACTTTTTCCACTTCTTCTGTCTTAGAACATCAGAAAGTTTAAACATCATTTGATACAAGAAGCAGTTCATTGTCTTAACTTGCCTCATGTATCTTCTCAGTTTTGAAGAATCCCTCATTTCTTTTCTCAGCCTTTTGCTACCCAAAGGAACCTCAAGACGGAGGCTCTCAACAGTTTCAAGTAGATAGTTGGGACATCTAAAGAGAACATATGGGGGAAGTAATGAGGTCTGGGAGCTGTACACTTATTATCACATTTAACTAAGACTGAAGTTTTATAGATTCATCTGGGTCCTATTTTGAGTTCCAGAATTAGGGCAAGACAGTCTTTCAGCACATCCTTCCCATCAGCCCTCACACAAATCCCTCTTTTTCATTTGTCCAGCTGAAGCTCAGTGGGAAAAAGACACAGCTTTAGAGAGAAGAAAAACTTTTCCACATTCTAGGAGCCTGTTTTGAGCTGGTTCATCTGTGATTTCTCACTGATAAAGTGTCTCCCAAAGTTCAGGTGTTTCTTTTCACTAGCACCATGTGCTGCCAATTTAGTGCAATTGTCTCTGCTCTTAAGGGCTGATACAGCTGGATATTTTCATCCCAATGATGAAGAGTAAGACACTGAAGTCAGATTTTTGGTTTTGGGTTTTTTTTGATTGATTTCAATGGTCTTTGGATCAGGTCTTGATGGTTCCTGGAAAAAGTGAAGAACATAATGAAAGCAGCCTTGTGCAAAGAAATTTGGGTAGAGGAAGGAGGAGAGGGAAGAGAGAGAAAGAGAGAGGAGGAAAACAACCTCTTCTTTAGTAGGGTTAAAAGATGAACTTTTGAAAACTTCCTGACTTCTCTGAGTTTTTGTCAGAATCCTTTCAAGTATGTGCCTGAATATGTGGCAGCTGAAAAATACTATTGTTTGACCCCATCAAGACCTCTGCTGAGTTCTTGTCATGTTTGAGAAACTCTTTTTTGGAATGTCCTCAGTAACAAGCCTAACAGTATTTGGAAATAATTGGGCTCCATGGTACTTTTTATTTTTCCCTAAAAGTCTATGTAGTTTTTTCCTTACTTTATTTCCTCTCAGTGTTCATTTTTTTGCTGTCCTGAATCACAACAGAAACTCTTTTTTTAATCCTACCTGCATATGAAATGCTCTGATCACAAGAAACTTGTCTATGGAGGAGTCATTGGAATAATCATTGGAGAGACATCTCACATGTTATTCTGCTCATAGAATAACAGAATTGTTTGGGTTGGAAGAGATCTTAAAGATCATCTCATTCCAACCTCCCTGCCATGGGCAGGGACACCTTCCACTAGCCCAGGTTGCTCCAAGCCCTGTCCAGCCTGGCTTTGGACACTCGCAGGGATGGGGCAGCCACAGCTTCTCTGCCCAACCTGTGCCAGGGCCTCACCACCCTCACAGGGAACAATTTCTGAAGCTCTACCTTGTTTCTTGCCTGAGTTCATGATATAACGAGTTTTGTTTTTCATGTATAAAAATGTTACTTCCTACTAGGAAAAAGCTGAGAAGCAAGGTGTGGAGAAAAGTGCTTGGTGCAAAGGTCCTTTGCACTGTGGGCAATGCTGGGTATTGGTGTTCCCAGGAGTGTTCTCCCTAAAAGTCAAGGCAAAGGTGGATAAAGTCACAACTGATGGAAGAACCCTAAAAAAAATGTGGAGGATGAGTTCTGTAGCTGCCTCCCACCCACAGCAGCTCATTCCCCACATACCTGTTCCCCATCAGTGGCAGCAGCATCCAGACAGTTTTTCCAAGGCACTGGAGCTCATAGATTCAGGCTTTCCATTATGCAGCTGTTTACTTCACTTTCAACTAGAACAAGCCCTGTGAAATAATAACTCAGAGCTTTACTCTGATGTCTTAAAAGCAAAAAGCCTTACCAGAGCTGAATGGGATTGGAGTTGACATAATTTCTTCTCCATAACAATGGATTCCTGTTGTAAATTATTAGTCCCAGCAGCAGAGAATGCCAGCCTGACAAGCCAGTCTTTCATCTTGTTTTTGCCTCGAGTTGCCCCAGCAGTGTTTTTGCAACTGTTAGAGGGAATAGTTTTCTCTTATCATTTCCAGCAGAAATGACAGGCTGGTCTTTTCCCACATCATTAATATCATTTGTGCCCCTGGCAGTCTGTGCTGTGCAAAGCGAACCTTCAGTTAGCCTGGAGTTGCAGGACTTACATTTTCTCACATTTTTGCCATCAAAGTAGGGCTGGGTTGCATCCAGCCCATCCATAGTGCCCTGTGTTCCTTCTCACTGTGTGGCTCCATGGCTCTATTTCCAAGTGCAGCTCTCACAGCTCTCCATGGCCAGCATGTCCTGCATGGCTGCCTCTGACACGGACATCACTGGGAGCTGACAGAGGGATTCCACCGGGAGCTGGCAGAGGGATTCCACTGGGAGCTGGAGGAGGGATTCCCCTGGGAGCTGACAGACGGATTCCACTGGGAGCTGGCAGAGGGAT
>JAOXXN010000471.1:69635385-69657544 GCA_026770055.1 Myrmophylax atrothorax
TGGGCAGGCCCTGGCACAGGTTGGGCAGAGAAGCTGTGGCTGCCCCATCCCTGGGAGTGTCCAAGGCCATGTTGGATATGGCTTGGAGCAACCTGGGCTAGTGGAAGGTGTCCCTGCCCATGGCAGGGGGATGGAACTGGATGGTCTTGAAGGTTCCTTTCATCCCAAGCCTTTCTATGATTCTATGAATCATAATGGAAACCACATACAAACATATTCCAGCTTTTTGTAAACCAATCCAGAGAAGATGTAGCCAAAACATTATCACAGTTGTCCTTGCAGGAAGGAGGGAGAAGATACAACACTGTGGTGTGATGGAGGGTGGAGCAGGAGACCTTGGGAGCTGACTTTTGACAGGTAGACACTGGCCCTGAAGCTGCAAGATTTTAATCCAAAGCACTATTTTACATGTGCCATGCGTGCCACTTGCTTATTTTGGGAACAGCTTATTACTTTGTCTGGTCTACTGTAAATGCTAATGCATGTAAATGATAATCAAGATTCTTGCTGTGGTTTCCCATCTCATCTAATTGGATTCCATTAAAGCTTGTTTGGGAGTTTGCATTCAGAATCACAAATGGCATTGGATCTTGTCTCCCTGGTCCCTGCATGGGGCCAGTTGAGCTGCAGAGTGGGAACTAACAGCAAGTCAGCCTCAGTCTCAGTGCAGCCAAATCCCTTTTATGTGCAAATAAATGTCCTATAAAGCCACTTGGAAACAGTTCCACACCTCACTCCATGGTGCTAGCAGAAGTAAAGAGCTATTATTTTGCAATAAGTAGAAGATTTGTAGTGAGAACAGGAATCAGGTGAATGTGGGACATGCAGGAGCCTGTTTATTGAAATGCAGAATATTAAAAATACTGCAACCAGACAGGGAGGAAGGGATTATGAGCTCCTTCCTCCTGCTATGACTTCTGTGTTGAAAACTTAGGGGAAGGCCCATTAGCAGCCATTTGATTGTCAGTGCAATATTTGGATCTAATGAAAGTAAATACTCCTGAATCACAAGAAAACAAAAATAAAGCTTTTCACATCATTCACACAGTTTTATTGTGCAACCACTTCTGCCAATGGGCCAGTTCTGAAGATTTATTCATATTTTTTTTCCTAGTGTAAAGTCTATATCCCCAGACAGACGATGGATTTAGCGTTATCTGAAGAGAAAAGCCGAGTGACAAGGTCCATCCTAGAAAAAAAGATACTTATTTCTACTTTCAGGTTTTTTCTGAGCTTTTCAATGCACGGATGTGATTAGAAAGAAATACCCATTGGAAACAACTGAATTATTTGGCTGTGCCCTTGGAACTTTTACCTAACAATCACAACACATTATATAAGGTGTAATATATGATAGATATAATGTTTACTTGATAAAAATTATTACAAGTATTTGTGGTCAGAAATTCTTTGAGATAAAAAAATCTGAATGAAATGTGAAACACTTGCATCACATCTATGGTGGAAATCTGCCAGTCTCTTAGCCCAGAACAGCCTGAGTTTCTGACAGATCTTTTGGAGCTCTAACTGGGAGAGCAGTTTCCAGTCCTCATGGCCTGGAGAGAGAGCCTGATGTCTGGAAGAGAGCTGATAACTCCACCTTCTCCAAAGTAGAGGCAAGAGCCCAGGTTAGACTTGGCAAGGCCTGGATCCAGGACACCTGTAACTGCAGAGATTTGTAGTCCTCGTCTGATTTTTGTTAAACAACCTTCTCCGCTTTTTATTCTTTCCACAGGGAGTTTGAAAATAGCCATTTTTTTCAATTTCTAAACAGAAATTCTAAATTGAAAGAATGGTTTGTGCTTTTCTTTTTGACAGAAGTGGAAATAAGAGCTCAGATGCATTAGAAAATAGAGCCTGGAAAGCATTGAAGTACTGCTAAAGCACATGGCACTTGGGCTAAATGACTTCAGGTTTGGCCCTCGTATATGATAATGACAATGACATCCTCACTGTTTTCCCCCTAATACTCAGTTACTTACCAAGAGGGAAATCTGGCAATTTATGTGTGTTGATGTTATTCACTGAAGTTTGCTGTAAAACTGTCTAATCCAAAATATCTTTGACTGTTTGTAATTTTATTGCTGATGGAGCCCAGGAATGAGGAAGTACCAGGAGTCCCAGGGATGGGGTTTACACATTTTTCCTTCTAACACTCCAACCTACTGACACACAAACTCCCTCTTTCTTGGTTTATAACTCAATGCTACAAAATACTGTTGCTATTTTACAATTTCCTTCACATCCTGGCAGGGGAGAAGTCTCAAGAGAAGGACAGCAGCCTCTCCTCATTTTGGCTCTTCACAGAGAGAAAGACTGAATGGGTCCCTTTCAGTGGGGAATGAACCTCAGAAACTCTCCAAAGAGCCAATTTGAGCCCATCCATGTGATGTGCAGAGGTTCCTACAAAGCCAAGATGATTCAGCTTTAAATGAAGAAGCTTGGGAGTGAATTACCTTGTGGGCAAAAAATGATCTTTCCATGGCATCTCCTAGATTCAAAGAGAAGGGTGAGTTTTAGAGAGGGAAAAGAGGTACTGAAAGGGAGTTGCTTTGCAAGAAGATGAAGGTGCAAAAACCCCAACAGGACAATTGCCACAGTCCTGTTGGTTGGTTGTATTTTACAAATTTAAGCTCAGAGACTGCACAGTAAAATACCCTTTGGATTTCTTACAAATCAACCCCTCTGTTTATTGTAAACACAGCCTGACTTGGGAATCAGCAACAACATCGATGAAAGAATTACTTCTGCTACTCTGAGGAGCTTGGCAGCTTTCCCACTGCTAATGCTCCCTCTTTGTATCTTCTAAGAGTTCAGACCTATTTGCTGCAATCTTCATTGTGGGTGCTTGATGCTCAGTGTCTGCAGTATCTCTGCAAGCCTGACATTGAGTAATAGCTTTCTAAAAATGCCTTGAAGGCCACTTTAAATGTGGTAAAACGGTCTGTAACAAAGTAGGTAAATGCAAAAACCTCATGGGATTTCTGTGAAAAGCCCTTGAAGAAGGGAAGGGAACTAATCGCTGCTGTGTTCAGCTATTTTGTTAAAACATCTTTTGCTTCAACACTTTGCATGGATACAATGCTAATACACTTTCTTCTGAGGAGATGTAGCTTTTCTCACCTGAATGTCCATCACCTCGGGGATAGACATTATTCAGGTCAAGAAACATGCCAGAAAAAAGTGTTACACATGGGAGCACTCTCACATACTTTATGATTTTTTCCCAGGCCTCGCAGAGCCTCGTGGCAGATCCTTCCTTGTGCCAATCATCTTTACAATTCCAGATTCTGACTGAGAGGTGCAATAAAATCTTTGAGACAGGTGGGAAATGGTAAAAAAGAAGTTGAAAATACTTCTTTTTGTGAGCATTACAGGTAATCTCTGCATGCTGCCTAAATGCTTTGTCAAGGTTGAGAGGGAATAATGTTGTCCTAGGTGGGTGTCTTACCTTGGTGTCATAGGAATTTCTTAGACTAGGAAGGGAATAGTATATTATTGACATGTTATGGTGCAGGAGGGGAACGTGCAGTGAAGAAACAGTGACTTGGGCACACCTTTGTATGCAAATATATCCTGCCACAAGCATTGTTGAACATTGTCAAAGTTGAAATGACATTAGTGGTAGAAACTATGGTGACATTCAAGTGACCCTGGTGGGAAAAGGTTTTACAAGGTGCAAAATAATTTAAATAACAGTTAAGAGAATCATCCAGTACTGTATCCTTTATCATGGTTTAACCCCAGCCTGCAACCAAACCCCACACAGCCTCTCACTCCATCCCCACCAGTGGCATTAGACAGAGAATAAGAAGCATAAAAGCTGGAAAAGTCACAGGCTGAGATAAAGACAGTTTAATAGGGAAAGCAAAGCCATGAATGCAAGCAAAGCAAACCAATTATTAGGAATTATTTCACTGCTTCCCACGGGCAGGCAGGTGTTCAGCCTTCTCCAGGAGAGCAGGGTTCTGTCATGTGTTAAAGTTACTTGGGAAGACAAACACCATTAGTCCAAATGTTACCAAACAAGTTATATTTTTTTATTAAAAAGCAGTCTATACAGCAGTGGGGGAAGATGTTGGAGAATTCTTTTAACTTTAGTACAATCGTGTTTGATCCCTGTATCTATGACTGCTCCCTTATTTCCCTATATCAGTGTCCTAGCAGATATATGAGTGTGTGTGTATCTATCTATCTATCTATCTATCTATCTATCTATCTATCTATCTATCTATCTATCTACATCTATATACATCTATATATATCTATATATATCTATATATATACAAGCTAGCAGATGCCTTAGGTTTGAGAACAAGGATTGTGTGTCAGAGCAAAGAATGATAAGTACATTATTACCTGACCACACATTTGAGATACTCTCAAGGAGAAGAGATTAATTAGAATCATGGAACCATATCCAAATAAGTCCATGGAAATAGTAAGCATATATCCATATGTCCAGGAAATGTAATGAATATGCAATAGAAATGTGATGACTATGTATTAGTTTCATGACTATAACTTGTTCTGTTAGGCTGGGGGGGAAGTGGCTTTGAGGAGCAATTCCCATGCATTCAGCACTGTTGATAGAGCAATGTCAGCTTTCTAACCCAGCCAATGGGGTGACATAAACACTCTAAATATCCCCCTGCTTTGTCCTTCTTCTCTCCACTTTCTGTACTGAGCACAATGCCATATGGAATGGAATGTCCCTTTGGTCAGTTTGGGTCACCTGTCCCAGCTGTGTCCCCTCCCAGTCACTCCCAGCATGGCAGCACAAGAAGCAGAAGAGGCCTTGGCTCTGTGTCAGTTGTGCTCAGCAGCAACAAAAACATCTCTTGTTTTATCAACCCTTTGTTCAGCACAAACCCAAAACACAGCCCCATGGCAGCCACTGTGGAGAAAACTAAGTCTATCTCAGCCCAAACCAGCACATCCTTGAACCTGCCTCCATGGGAGCTGCTCAGTGATTCCCACCTCTCTGGGGCTCTTTTCAGTCCCCACTCAGGCCCCTCAGACATAAAGTCTCATCTTTCAGGAGCGTGAGCACTGCCCACAGCTCACAGGGATGGCCCAACGACCAACCAACCAAAGTATTGCTGTGTTTGTTCTTGATCAGGGGACTGAAAGAAGGCAAATGAGGATGGATCACTCTCCATAGCCCAGCCAGGAACACCTTAGAAATATTTTAGTAAAGAAAACAAGTACAGAAAGGGAATTTGGCAATAAACCTTTCACTCAAGTGAAGACATTATTTCAATAAGCCACATACTGTCTTTTTCCCACAGTAGAGACTGCTGGGTGTAGCCCGAGATGTTCAGATTTTCCTTCATAACTGTTCTCCTTTATATTTCATTTATCTTAGCTTCATTATTATTTTTAGAGTCTATCAAATGCATCGCAAGGTTATAACAACCATTTCCAACCTCTTCTGTTTATCCTTGAGGCAGTTCCCTCCTGCCTGTTGCTAAAGTGCTTTGAGTAATGTGGTTATTCAAAAAAATAAATACATCTCTGTGAAATGCATCTCAATGTGATCCCCTCTGAAAATTTATTTAAATTGTACACCACATCTTTGGCTCAGAGGTTTTGGGGGATTTTTTTTAATCCCTCTCTCTCAAGTCTTTCAGTCACAGATGAACTTTCCAGGAATAAAACTTTCAAGAGTCTTAGACTTGATATGATGAAATTCTGCAACAGAAATGACACAAACTTTTATCCACTTGCTGGAGTCAGATTATTTCAATAAACAGACTCTGCTCAAAGTACTATCACGGTCCTCAGCTGTGTTTCTAAAGTATTCATGGCTTTCATCACTTTATATTTAAGGAGCCTTGTGCTATTTCACTGTGTGCTGTACTACAAGCAGTAAGGAACCTGTCAGCCTGAATTACTTTCATTCTCAGAGTCATTATCAGGAGGGGACTAAAAGAAAGTCTTGTTAAGAAATAATACTCTCTGCTTCTCTATGTAACCACCTTTATGTTAAAAAAAAATCATTATAGACACCTGCTTTGCAAGACATTCTTAAATTAGTAAAATAGGACAAAGAAAGCAGAATATCTTCCCAGGTTCCCTGCTGCATCCACTGAATTGCATGACTGAAAGCCCTTATTTCAACCAAAAACATTAAAAAAAATAAAATGAAATAGTTGCAGAGCACATTCAATATAAAGAAAGGGTTCCCAAGGGGGAGGAGTTTCTGACTGCCCTGTTTTAGTTCTCCTGTCACTGTGAACACAACTGCTGCACACCACAGACCAGCCACCCTTCTCCTGGACCACTTTTAGGAACTTTGACTTCTGCAGAGCCATGTTTCTAACAGTGTGTGGTAGTGGTAAGACAACAGCACCTTGCACTCACCCTTCAGTGCTGGAACATTCCAGCAACTGGGCACCTTAAGGGATCATAGAATCATAAAGGGTGGAAAAGACCTCTGAGATCATCAAGTCCAACGGCCAACTCAGCACCATCACCTTGTTCACCACTAAATCATGCCCTCTAGGGCCATATTCTCAAGGGTTTTTTAAACCCTTTGGGGAAGGTGACTCTACCACTGCCCTGGAATCCTGTTCCAGGGCTTGACAACCCTTTCTATGAAGAAATTTTTCCTAATATCAATCTAAAACTCCCCAGATGCAACTTGAGGTCACTTCCTCTGGTCCTGTCCCAAGGAGATGACTCTGGGCCAGGAGAAAGGGTCTGCAGCCCAGCATTGGCCTGGGATTCCAGTGATGGTCTTGGTTTGGGTAGAGAGAGGGTGACATGAAGCAGTAAGAGGCAAAGTGAATGGGACTTTAGGTGGCTTAACTCAGCAGCTCCTCCATTTTACACCTCTGCCTCCATGGCAGCTAAAACTATTTTACAGTGAAGGGTTAGTGAACTCATTTCCAACTTCTTCAAAAATAACTAAGCTAGACTGGGGAAAGCATCGGAGGTATCAGGAGATGATTCCCAGAGTTTTAGTATCAATGTGCAGCTGCTGAGAAAGAGGATTTTACCTGCTAGAGGGGGAAAAGGCTGATAAAAAAGATTGTAGTTTGCATTTCTTTAGCAAACTTCACCTTCTGGCAACAGTTGCACAGGAAATCTTTTCCACGGTGTGATGTCATCTGACAGAAAATTGTAGTTACTGATGGAGAAAATGGTATGTGTCTAACCAGAAAGGATTTATCCATCTGCTCCTCACTGCTAAAAGATATCTGATTATAATGGAAAAGGTCAATAATATTCCTTAATTTTCAATTAAACATTTCACTGCACAGAGCCCTACACAAGATTTTCTTGGGACTCCTCCTCAGCTGTTGGAACTTGATGGTCTTTAAGGTTCCTTCCAACCCAAACCATTCTATGATTTTATGAACACTCTGTTGTTGTTCTTTTTTTGTTTACAAACATAGCCCTGCATTTGTTTTAAAAGTCACTAATTGTCAAAATATAAATGATGAAGACAAACTGACTCTCTGAGACAAAGTTTATCTTCAACACAATTGAAAACAACTCCTAATAACCCTTAATGATAAGACATTATGGGGGAAAAGAAGTCATGGGGTTAATATGAACAAGAACCTTCACATTGAAATGCTGCTCCAGTGTTTAGAGAAGAGTGATCTGAGAAAATATGTTGCTTTTGGCCTACAGAGTTTGACTCATCATAGAGCAAGGATGATCCAGCACAGATTTTAATGAGCTCTGTGCACTGCTGGGCTCTGGGAATCCAGTCCCTTGTGTAGGATTAACAAACACTCAGCTAGTGGCCAGAAGGGACCAACACATCCAACAGAATGCCATCCTGCAAAACAAAGCTCTTGAGAGTTCACCCACTTGTCCTGCACCACTTCCAGAAATGCATCCAGTCTTAATCCATGGAAAGCCAAAGATGGAAAATCTGCTTCCTCCTTTGGGAGTGGGAACCTGTTTCACTCTTAAAAATCTGTGTCCTGCCAGCAAGGGCAATACCTCTAGTTTTAATTTTCCCAGCTGTTGTTTCTCACTAGTATTTTCCTTCCTGAGCGAAAGAACAGTTTTGCATTTTTGGTTATCTCTCCACAAGAAAAGTAATAATAACTAATTATTATCTAATATTAATAATTATTATTCTTATTCTAAGTAATACTGATAATCAAGTTTCCTTTCTCACATTTCTCTTTGAAAAGAGTCTGTCAGTGTTTCCTTTCTCACATTTCTCTTTGAAAAGAGTCTGTCAGTGTATGGCTCTTTTCACAGCTCTCAGAAACTTTTTGCAGCTCACTTTTTTATTTCTCCAGTGTTGTCCCAGGAGACTCTGCATCATCTGGAGACCAGACAGATAATGCTCCAAATGTATGTGTTGGGGAGATGTTGACAAAGTTCAGCTTCTTCATTATTGCAAGGCACAACAATGATTTTTTTCTGCACGCTCAATGGTCTAATGAGTTACATCACACATTTTATTATTTTTTATCTTTCTGACATCAGGTGATAAAATGCTTACGTCTGGTGCTCAAAAACCTAATAAAATTAAACAAACAGCTTCATTATTTCAACTCAACTAGTAATTTAAAGATGTAATGAGAGGCATTTATTCATTTGCATTGCATTTTTGACATTGCATCAGGTAATTATCCTAAAGAAAGTCACTTATGATTTAATCCTCACCTTCCAGCTTGGCTGTTCAACCTCAATTTACTGATCACATCCTCTTCTTCAAGGGCAAGGGCTGTTGAACTTTCTGATTTAGAGTTTATCTCTGGCACTGCAATCTCAGTTCTGGTTGTAAGAAGCTGTAATACTGGTGGTGGCCTGAATCAGGTAACTTTTTGTGCAAACTCACCACCAGAGTTTGAACATTTGGCTGTGATTGACAGCCCAGCCATGACTGTCTGTCGTGGTGTAACCCCAGCCAGCAGCTGAGGACCACCCTGGCCCTCGGTCAGCCCATCCCTGCCCTGCCCTGATGGGATAAGGAGAATGAGGGAAAAAAAAAATAAAATCCATGGGTTGAGACAATAAGAGAAAATAATAATAAGCACTGTTGCCATCATAGTGACAATGTAACTATGATGATGATGATAATAATAATGATAATGAAGATAATAATAGTAGGAAGAAGAAGAAGAAGAACAACAACAACAGGAAGAAGGAGAGGAGAACAAAACCCAAGAAAAACAAGTGATGCTCAACACAGTAGTCCACCACCCAGTGACTGATGCCCAGCCCACCCTGAGCAGTGATTGGTCCCTCCTGGCCAAAGTCCCCCAGTTTGTATATTGGGAATGACTTTCCTTGGTGTGGAATACCCACTTGCCAGCTGTCCTGGCCTTGCTCAGATCAGCTGTCCTGGCCTTGCTCCCTCCCTGCAATTAAAAACAGTACTTAATAAAAACTAAACAGCAATGTGTTACCCACATTATCCTGATACTGAATCCAAAACACAGCACTGTGCCAGCTATTGGGAAGAAAATGAACTCCTTCCAGCCAAAACCAGGACAATGTCCTGCAGAGGCTCTTTCTTGGTCCGTTCTGTCTCCCAGAAATGGTTCCAAATCACATAAAAAATGCACTGTTCTCACTTTTGCTTTGTCATCGTCTGGCTAAAAATTATGAGTAATATTTTATACAAATGCATTCTGTCTGCCTGTATTTTGTGAAAATTAGGCAATCTGAATCTGATTCTTTCCCTTCTGCAATTTTCTCACGGGATTCATCAAACCCCATTGTGTTTTCACTGAAGATGACACTCCTTTTAAGCACTGTGAGGGAATGCCAAAAAGGTGACAGTTGGGGGAGGATCAGAAAGAGCGACAACAAAAGGGTTGGAAACCGTGCAGAGATATGAAAAATGAACTTCAGAAGTTTCAAAATATGAGTGAGCCAGTTCATCTATTAAAAAAATTAAATTTGAGACTTAAACTCAAGGTGAAGTTATTGAAATGGGCATCTGATTATCTTATCCCAGCTCAGTTTTCTTAAGGTGCTTTTCCTCCCAGCCCCTTGTTCAGACACATCCACCTCTAAGGTATTTTCTCTGTCCTACGGGCTGTCTTACTGATGTACCTACCTACAGAGTTACTACATAAATTTTTTGTAACTACTTTTTATGAAGAACGATGAAGGAAACCAGATATTTGTGAAATTCTGCAGTTGTAAATTAAACATTGTTATAGATGTGATTCCCTTTTTTTAAAAGCAAAACTCACAAAGTTTCTCATTAATATTTTATAATAGGGAAAGTGTGTGTTTGTGATAAACACACATTAATCAGAGAGGAAATGTTGCATCAGAAAAACTCCCAACTATTTCTATGGAATCATTGAATCCCAGAATGTTTAGGGTTGGAAGGGAACTGAAAGATCATCTCATTCCACCCCCTGCCTTCCACCAGCCCAGGGTGCTCCAAGCTCCATCCAACCTGGCCTTGGACACTCCCAGGGATGGGGCAGCCACAGCTTCTCTGGGCAGCCTGTGCCAGGGCCTGCCCACCCTCCCAGGGAAGACTTTTTTCCATATATGTAACCTAAATTTGCCCTCTTTTAGTTTGCAAGTTGCTTTTTATTACTCTCCTTACTAAAATCACTCCTATTAAATGGTAATAATGAAGAAAAATCTACTATGCTTTCCTTTTTGAATTTGTCATTGGATTTTGCTATTGAGAGGTTTTATGGCAAGAACTTCCAAAGCCATTTGACCATCTAAAATTGTTGTAGCCTGAAACTTCAGTGCCTGATTGTTCCAATGAGAACCTGATGTGCTCAATGCAAAGCAGTTCAGATACTGAGCTCGACATATTTACTTTGTTCACACCTCTAGACTTACTTACCCTCTTATTTTCTCACCCTTTTCACCCTAAAACCCCTCAAAAGCACCATGACCCAAAGAATTACTTGCACTAAACCATTCACACACAAGACACTGTATCATGTGTCTGTATCAGACTAAAATAAGGGGGTTGGCATCGAGCCCCTGCCCACAGGAATTCCCTGGACCCACATCTTGTTGCAGGCTGCACCTCATCCAAATGCCAGGCTCACAATTTCACAATCCCTTTGAGTATGCACAGTGGAAAATGGTTATTTTGTGAAATTTTGCTATAAATCTGGAGCAAATTTGGCCTGTGGAGGTTTACTGCTCACTGAAACTTAGAGGATTGCTCACCCACAGGAATAAACCAGAAATTGTTTACCCAGAACTGTCCTGTTGAAGCCATCATATTTTTTGCACATTGTTGATTTTCACCATAAAAATAATTCTTTTTTTTCTTTAATAACAGAACCATTAAATAAAGAAGCTGAAGGACTTGGAACCAAACAAAAGGTGATTTAAAATAGAAATCCCATTGGATACTTAATTTAAAATCTACACAAAAAAGTTGTCTTTCAGCATTACTATCGCTGTCTATTGTATCAGTAGAGTAGGGAATAGTTCAGAGGGGGAATACTTGCACATGTCACTTTTTTAAATTGTAAGGTTTATATAAATCGTGGAGCCATAGAAAGGCTTGGATTTGAAGGGACCTTCAAGACCATTTGGTTCCACTCCTTGCCATGGGCAGAGTCCCCTTCCACCAGCCCAGGCTGCTCCAAGCCCCATCCAGCCTGGCCTTGGACACTTCCAGGGATGGGGCAGCCACAGCTTCTCTGCCCAACCTGTGCCAGGGCCTCACTACCAGGTGAGGAAAGAATTTCTTTCTAACATCTAATCTGAATAACAAAAGTTTGTGGTTTAAGTGGGCTTCCTCCCCTTCCTATTATCATTTAGCTCTTTGCTGAGGGGTGACATGTACATTATTCTTATCTTAGGAGGAATCCAAATCTATTTGGCCAGTAAACATCTATCAAAGAACATCTGATTGCAGAATGATTCGTAATTTCCACAACAAATAATGAAATAAAAGTGGAGGTGGATGTAAACTGGAGAATAAGCAGAGATTTATTCTATGCTTTCACAGAGGAGGATGGGGAGATGCTTTCAGTCAGAAAGGAGAGGAGACAAGGGTATTTGTTATTCAGGAGGAGGAGGATGTTTAATCTTAGGGTACCTTACATTATGGGCAAATCTAATCTGATTGCCAGGTTAAAAATTTGCATTTAATCATCCAGAGCAAAGAAGTGGTTTAACTGGAATTTAGGATGGTCACAGAAAGAATCAAGGACTGAAGCAGATTAGCTGAGACAGCAGGAACATCTTCAGCCTCAGAGGTTTCTGAGAGCAGACACTGTCTGACAGGAGGGGTTTGCACAAGGTTGTGCTTGTCCTGAAGCAGGATGAGGGACAAGCTGACCTTCCGAGGCCCCTTCTACCCTATCAGCCCTAGGTGAGCATTTCTTGAATCTAAAATAGGAATGGATTAATTTAAATACACTAATGAGAGGGCTTGAGGTGGGAGCTGAGAATCACAGGTCTCCCAGGCTTGTTTTCTCTTCCTGTACAGCATTTTGGAGTGAAAAGATTTATTTGGGCTATGAAACAAGAAGCTCTCTGCATGTGCCATAACCTGATGGTAAACTCAACTTTTAAAGTTTGTAGAAACATACCCTGAGATGAAGGACCAACCAGAAGCACATCTTCTTCCTCTTCCATAAGGGCTATGGGGCAAAGGTAGATGAACCAAAAAGAGCCTGGTCACAGGGTGTGAAAATAAATAATCACCTCCTGCATTTGATTGTCTCCTTGCTTGTAGAAAAATTTTATTAATTCTGACATAATGTAATTCTCCTTTCAGGCTCACATTTGAAAACCCCAACGAGCTGGTTTGAGCTGCAGTGCATATCTATTCTGTCTTTTTTCCAATTATCACCCTCTAAATCCTTTTGCAAACAAAACCAGTGCATTCAACTGGCTGTGAGACTTTTGGGAAACAACAAACAGAATGAGGTCTCGATGAAAAGGTCAGTCCTGATCCACATGACACCTCTCTCTCTTTGTTCTGAAGTGTCTGTGAAGGGATTCAAAGCAGGACAGACTTGGGTGTGAAGTCTGACCCCTCCTTTTGGGTGATATGGATGACAGGTAGAGAAAGGGGAAGAAATTAATATCTTAGATATTTTAAAATTTATTGGCAAATAGAAAGGCTGAATTTTTATTTTTATTTTTTTTAGGAATGAACCTCATCAGATTGACAGAGATAAATCTTACATATTTTTAATTCTATCTAGTTATAGGATTTTTTTTTTTAACTATAATAATATCACTGGTATCCAGACACACTTCCTGGCAACCTGAGATCTCTTAGTAGGATACTCTCATTCCTGGAAATGTCCAAGGCCAGGCTGGTTGGGGCTTGGAGCAACCTGGTCTTGTGGAAGATGTCCCTGGGTGGAACTGGATTCTTTTTAAGGTCCCTTCAAACCAAAACCATTCTGTAATTCAGTGACTCTATATTTGGAAATAATAAAAAAAAAGGCAATGTATTAAATAGATTAAGGATGAGGAACCAAAGTCCACTTTCTCTGAGAAAACATTGCCAACCTTACTTTAAGTGTAACAAGTATCCTAAGCCAGGGCAGAACTTCCTGTTTTCAGAACTCCTTTGTGTCTACTTATGGTAACTTGTATTTTTCTTCTTGAATGACAACACAAAGATAACAGAATACATATGACCCTTCCTCACCAGAGTGAGTCTGTGAAAATTATGGGGATGATTTATGTTTTGTTCCAGAGTGGGATGCCTTAATCCTTTAAGTTACTAAACAAGGCAGGAAGACAAGCAGTGACTTTTAAACCACAGCTCCCAGAGTACAGGCTTCTCCTAGTCCACCACCTGGATTTCATAAACTGAGTTTGGAGCCTTGGGGCAAAGAATGGAAATATTACATGGTTAAAAAGCAGAATATGGCAAATGAAGGGATGCCAAACGTACAGAAAAGCAGGTGAAACTCTATCCCAGGACCAGAAACAAGAGCAACGGCAGGGCTTAGTCACCAGTGAGGGTGCTTGCTCAGTCCTCAGGATTATCTTTTGGTGGATTTGTTTCTGCAGAGGGTCCAGTGTGGGGGTATATCTACTGCAGCCCCCATCATAATACAGCCCCCATCATAACACAGCCCCTTCATTCTTCTCCCTCCACTGTGGGTTCATTTGCTTGCAGTTTCCATTTTATTATTAACTGATATCACATGATGAGCTCATCCACACAACAGAGAAAGACACAGTCACTGCTTAATGGAGCATATGATTGAAGATAGACAAAATGATAGGGTGCAAGGTTTGTACTTGAGGATCCAAGCTGAGTGATAGGAATTTTGATTATTCTGGCGGGTTTTTTCTTTCAACACAAAAGTTGTTTGTAGGATTGAACACAGTTAAAATGTTTCGTGGAGACATCTGAACACAACCAGTTGGAGGTCTTTCATGAAATTCATCTCCCTTCACTTTATCTATATCTTTCATATTGAAACTTGAAGAGTTATGGACCTGAGCAAGACTTCCTTATCAGCAAAATCATACAATCATACATCACAGAATGGTTTGGATCGGAAGGAACATTAAAGGTCATCATTACAACCCCCTGCCATGGGCAGCTTCCACCAGCCCAGGTTGATTCAAGCCCCATCCAACCTGGCCTTGGACACTTCCAGGGATGGGGCAGCCACAGCTTCTCTGCCCAACCTGTGCCAGGCCCTCCCCACTCTCATAGCCAACAATTCCTTCCCAATATCCCATCTAATCCTGCCCTCTGGGAGATTAAAGCCATTCTCTCTTCTCCTGTCCTTCCATCCCTTGTCCCAGGTCCCTCTCCAGCTTTCCTGGAGCCCCTTTAGGCCCTGCCAGGGGCTCCCAGGTGTCCCTGGAGTCTTCTCTTCTCCAGGTGACCCCCGCCCAGCTCTCCCAGCCTGGTTCCAGCCCAGAGGGAGTCCAGCCCTGCAGCATCTCCGGGGACTCCTCTGGACTCGCTCCAGTAGCTTCACATCCTTCTCATGCTGTGCCACCAGAGCTGAAGGCAGCTCTGCAGGTATTGCAGCTCATCATTCCCACTGATCAAAGATGAACCATTGCAGCTCTTTCCACAGCAGTCCTGGACACTCACCACATGCTGAAGTGTGACTTCACACACTCTTGTGACCTCGTTAACTGTCCCTTTTCCCCAGAGGTCTATTCTGAAGTCCCTGGCAATGAGGAAAGCACTGCCAGTTCAGACTGTCTGGTTTTGTAACAGGGTGCTGACTATGCTCCCCAGTGATCCCAAAAGGGGCAAAGGCCAGAAGTCACCAGTTTCCCTCCTGAGCTCAGCTCTTGAGGCATCTAAATGAAATCTCCAGAGATCTTATCACGTCTCTTCCTGAAGATTTATTAATTGCAGAAATGTCAGTCCCGTTCAAGAATTCTGACTTGGCCTTTCCCATTGCAGATATTTGTGAGCTGTGCTGGTGGAAGGGGGAGGAACTGATAACCTGGGAAGGACTGCAGCTGTGACCACCAGGGGAAGCTCTCAGTCAGACTTTCTACAAGTATTATATGGATAATCTTTCTGTGTTTATGTAATGGCTTTAGCTGGGATTATCACTGAGCTCAGACCATTCCTGCCTGAGCTGGCAGACAGAATCTCATGAGTTCTGGCTGCAATAGGTGCACATCCTGAATCCCTGGACACAGAGATGGATGTGAACTGCTCACTAAACAACCACTCACTTCCCTGAGCATCCTTAAGTGCTAGAAAGTCTACATTTGAACCCACTTCCTGCAAGAACAGCTTCACTTACTGGCAGCTCAGGGAAGACAAAGGAAACAGCTTAAGGTCCCTTTAAAATCTGTTACTTTTCTTTCCTTGCATTGCAAAAACAAGTGTTAAACCACAGGATCAAGCTACTGAAATGTAACTGTTTTCAGTAACACTAGGGAGGGCAGAACCAAGCAGGGACAGGGTCACTCTGAGATGTTAATTAGCTGCTTGTTTGACCCTGTCTGTGACCTAGAGTGAGTCTGTGTCTTTAATTTATTTCACACATAACTTGCTCTTACAATCCTTTTCCAACAATGCCAACCAGTCTGTGTGGGAATCTTGAGCTGTGCTTCTGATAGCAGTTGCTGTGCAGTGTGCCAGAGTCAGCACAAGAAATACGTTTCCATGCACACGCATGGTGAGTAGGATGGGGACCATCCTGTTTTCATGGAATCATGGAATGGTTTGGGTTGGAATGGACCTTAAAGACCATCCAGTTCCAATCCCCTGCCATGGGCAGGGACACCTTCCACTAGATTAGGCTGCTCCAAGCCCCATTATGTTTTAGTGAAGCAGTTCATGTGTTTTTGAGGAAAATTATGTCTGATTGCTGGATTAACAGGGAGGAACTTGCCATCTTCTGTGTCTGTCAGTTTAAAAATGAGGCATAACCACCATTTCCTCTTTTGCTTTTAATAATTTTTTTGCCTACAAAACTAGACCCAGTACCACAAGCAGCTTAAAAGCTGTTGTTTTAAATATCAAGGAGCTGTGGGAAGTAGAACTCAGTAAGAACCTTAGTGCACAACTGGCTTGTGCCTCTGAACAGGGAGAAAAGAAATTGAGTGTGAATTTGGGATCACATGGGGTTTATTTTAGCATTTCTCTACACACAGCAGCCAGGTAAGTGGCAGTGCACAGTAAGGTGCAGGAGTGGGCATTTTCCCTGCTGGGATGGAGAGGGGAGGTGTGTTTCCTGTGATCCTTGCAGGAAAACCCACAAGTCTCCAATCTTAATGATACTGCCAAAGCTGGGAGAGTGATGGGTATTAAATACCTTTCACAATTTGCATGATAACAGGAGTGAAATACTGCCAGCACACACACACCACATATCCGTGCTTCTGACTTGGATTATTTTACAGCTTTGCAGCTTTTGGCTCTGAGCATAGTCCCACTGTGCTGAGCTGTACAAATAGAGAATAAAAAGATTATTCCCCCCCACCCTCTGCCCCCCAGTCTAACCACATGTCAATAAACAACCAGCAAGTTAAGAAGAAGAAAATACTACAATGCTATTGCTCAGTATGTAAGGAAGGCAAATGGTTTGTTTTCATATTACAGTAAAGGGAAAAAGGCACAAATAAGAAGTGACACATTCAGGTGATCTTCCCCAAGTCCAGCAAAGTGTAGAGGGGGAAAAATTGTGCTGATGTGACAACTTGTGACCTTCTTACTTCCTAACAGTCAAGACATGAAATCAGGTGAGCTTTAACTCTTTAGCAGAGATGACAAAATGATTTAGAGAGATTATCCAAAAGCCCCACAAATTTCAGACGTGGCCTGGGCTGACACTGATGTCCAGATAAAGGCCTCCAGGTTTTGTTACCTGTTACTGTTTACAGCATTTCCACACAGTGAGAACGGCTGCCAAAGAGTTAATGAAGCACAAGGCTCACCGGAGACTCACTCCCAGCTGTGTTGCCTTCCTTTATCTGGCCTGACTGCTGCAGACAGCTGAACCATCTCATTTGAAGGTGCTTTGGCTAGGTTCAAAATCACTGTTGTCAGCTCCCCATGTGCAGCACCCAGTGACTGCTGAGCAGAGATGCCCCAGGGAACAAGTGGAAGTTTTCCAGGGATTAAGGGAAAAAAAATGACTGAAGGGTTCCAAGGGGAAGATAAGTTGTTGCATGTTAAACATATTTAATGTGAATTAATGATTAGACAAAGGCAGACAAAGCCACAGGTAAGAGGTAACTAAGGGAGGTTCCTGCAGTATTTTGTGTGCTTCTCAATTCTGTATCAAATGGGGCATGTGAGACTCTTACAGGCAGCTGTTTTTCATCTACATATGCTAACTGAACCCAGCATTAAATGCAGAGTGAAAGCACTTTGTGGTGTGGAGTATTAAAAAATGAAAACAAGGAGCTTCAATTTTGAAATTGATGCTATAAATCAATTAGCTTGGAAAAAAATCCCTGAAAACAAAAAGGATGAAGCCTAACAAGCTTTAAGGGAAGCAAACAAGCCCACTGTTTGCTGTTGGAAATTATTTGCTTGGTCTAATGGGTCTTTTAGGTCACCATGTCTGCATAGGTAATTGCAGTGATTTCAGGATACAACTGGGTTATGCTGCCACAGATTCTCACCTCTCCTTCGCAGAACTTTGGACAGCAACAGGCTGGTAAAATGTGTGGAGTTTTAAAGACATGAATGTAAAATAAGGACATGCAAAGCAAAAGTCAGGGCCAGGTGGTTAATCTGGCTACAGCACATCTTTTTCCCATAGCAGAGGAAAGCATCATGTCTAGGTGAGTCTGTCCTTCCTAAACTCAGAGGTCAAGTGTATATTTTACAGCTGGGCTAAGCAGAACAGGTCTAAAGAAGGCTGAAAAATGCAATAGTTATAATTTATATTAATTGGCCTAACGGGAAGATGCAGTCTCTATTTGGAGAAGGCTGTCTTCATGTCACAACAGGCTTTTGGTGGGTCACTCTTTCACTCACATGAAATGTTATGGTCTCTGAATACAAGAATCTCTATAGTACATGTAAGGAAATACAGGGTTTATGATGGTTTGTTTTTTAAGAAATGAAGAAAGACAATGTTTGTATGAAATGATCAAGGCTGTGTCAAAGGACAGAACTGCATATGGCCATGTTTATGGAGAAGGCTTCTTCCTAACCTGCTGAAAGCTCCTTCTGGGTTCTTGATGGAGCACAATGGGGTATGACAAGAAACATTTCTGGTTTTAACCCTAGGGAGTGCTGTGGGCCAAACAAGATCTAAGGACCTTACTGCTCTCTGCAAGCACAACTAACTGGAAGGAGATTGCAGTGAGATGGGTGTTGGTCTCTTCTCCCAGGTAACAAGCAGCAGGATAAGAGGAAATGAGCTCCAGTTGTGCCAGGGGAGGTCTAGACTGGGCATTAGGAAAAAATTCTACACTAAAAGGGTTGTCCAGCCCTGACAGGCTGCCCAGGGCAGTGGTGGAGTCCCCATCCCTGGAGGGATTTCAAAGCCATGTGGATGTGGCACCTGGCGACATGGGTTAGTGGTGGTCTTGGCAGTGCTGGGTTAAGGGCTGGAGTCAATGCTCTTGGTGGTCTTTCCAACCTTCCCTGATTCTAGCTGCTCCAATAGCCTCTGACACGCAAAGCCTCCAAATTAAACAGGAGTTTGCAACAGGAATTAGTTGTAAGGTATATTCTGAAGACAAGCACTCCCACTGCTGTTTGTGCCCTTGAAAAAACCTACCCCCAAGCCTCTAATCACATCCTTAATGTATCAAGATATCTCTTGTAAATAGATGAAAATGAGCTGCGCTGAATTGCTCAGGAAAACATCCCTCCTAGATAACTCTGGTTGCCTCTAAGTGCTGTGCAAATATCAGGTGATTATGAAGGCCTCAGGATAACCAATCTGGGCTGGAAAGCTGCTTTGGGGATGCCTGGTGGGGAGCTGTGCTATCCTGAGCAAATGGATTTGTGCACCAGGTGTCAGCACAGCACAATTTTTCATTTCTGCAGGGATACAGCCTCAGTAATATCCCTCTGGTTATTCTGTTGTTAAATTGTTTCCTGATGTGTGTGCAATGCAGTCTGGAACTGCCCCTTTTTGCTGTAATTTCTTTCATTAGTGCTCAGTTGTGTTCTTCTCTGCTGAGATGGTTCCTTGCCCTGTTGGGCTGTGCAACTGTCTGATCATTTTTTCCAAAATTTTCATCATTTAATGTTGCAGTAACAAACAAGTCTGGAAAGAAATTAATTCTGCCCTATATAACCCATGATAAATGCCTCAAAGACATTTAGAAACATGACTCAGCTCTTAGATGACATTTAGTTATCAGTGTTCTAATCCTTAAAGTTTTAGGTCCAGATTTAAAGGCATTTAGGTAACTCATCTCCAGTAAAGTGAAAAAAAAAAGTTTATCTAGTACATATCTTTGATTCACATTTTCATCTATGAGCTCTCAGAGTGTGTTAAATGCTAATGCCAGATTTGCCTTTACCTCTGCAAAAAGATAGTCAAGCAGGGGGAGAAGGAAGAGATCCCATGTGGAAGGCAGAAGATGTGCTCTCAAATCTTTACCCTGCTCAATGCTTTTTTAAATCCCAGAAAAGAACTGTGAGGCTCAGGCTTTGCTGCAAAGGCATATCTCAGAATCTCTGCCTGAAGTTATTACATTTTGTATAAATAAATATTCATTGGAAGAAGTGTCTGACCTTGTCTCCTCGCCAAGATACTGGGAAAGTACTATAATGAGAAAACAGCAACTCATTTTCTGGCTTGTTCACTCTTCAATGCATTGGGTATTGAATAACTTGTACAAAACAAAGCAACTTCAGTGGGATTAATTTATCCAAATGTCCCAGCAACCTCGTGTTTACAGCAATGTCTTTGCAGGAAACCTGTAGTTTTCTGCTTCCAAACAAACAGCAAATGGAAACAAAACCAGGTTTTCCAAATCCCACATAGTCCCCTAACTCACAAACAGTGGGGAAAACCTCAAATAAGGGCTCTGCTGAAAGGGCTAATCCCAGATTTTCTCTTTATGTACAGTGATGTCTCAGTAGTGTGTTTGGGAAACCTTGGAAGATAAGATCTTTCCAGGGCTTTGGGGATGTCATGGAAGGTTTGGAGCAGCATGAGCAGTTGCATAATGGTGTGCATGCCCACTGGCAGATAGAAAATTAGGAATATAAATTACTATGAGGTCATGTGGGAAAAAACCCAAGTGTGATTACAAAGTCTTGGCTACACCTGAACATCAGCCTTCAGCATCCAAAACAGCTGCTGGTTGTCCCTCTCCCTTTGCTGTACCCGTTCACATCAGGGGCAGCTTTTTGTCACTTCTATCAACACATTTTATATCTTAGACTGACTTGATACCACAATTCTCGTGACTCTGTGCCTGGTGACCCAAATAATGGTGCTCTGCACATTATCTGAACAGTTTGTTAGTATTCAGCCTTGCTCTTCCCATTATAAGCAGAACTTGATGTTGCCCCAGCCTTTTTTTGTTGCAGGGCTGCTTGTTTAGAGAATTATAGGCAGGGTCCTGTTTCTCTCTGCTCAGGAGCAATTTCCTCTCCTTTCCTTGCTTCCTGGTGACCACGTGCCAGCACTCTTCCCATAAACCTCCAAATTGTCTTGCTGACAGGCTGGAAAATGAGGAAAACCAGAAAAAACTCAATCTTTTGGAAGCGTTTTCCAAGTTTTATCAGGAAGGAGCTAGAACTGTTCTCTTTAGTATGCTCATGGCTATATAAATACGTTAAAATAAATTTTTGCTCAGCTGGAAAAAGAGTCTGGAACTGACCAGATCCAAAATCTACTAAGCCACAGGGGATGTCTTTATAGACCTTAGTGAGCTCTGGGTAGGAATTTAAGGATGAAAATAGAAAGTCCAAGCAACAGAAATTGGAGTAACTGAATAGGGCGAAGGAAATTCACAGTTAGAACTGCTGTAAGGCATTTATTTTGACACTTAGAAATACTTCCTTCCTTTTTATTTTTTTTTTTAAATTTGCCCCTCAATGAGGTCACAAAATATTTGCCAAAGTTGCCTTAAACTGTGCAGCAGTTTTTTATGTGTAGAAATGTTCTGGTGAGTTTTGGCTGGAGTCTGAAGGAGAGTTATAGGGAACTGGATGTTTAATGTTTTATTTTTCATTCCTCTGAGAACACTGCACCTGTTTGTTTGGTTTTTTGGGTTTTTTTTAATGACAAAGGAGTGTAATTTTCTTTTAAACACTGCTGTCTTTCTCAGGCACAGTGAAGGCAGTAACACAGCTTCATTCATGAGATCCTGTGCAAGGGGCCAGGAAATCATGCAAGCTCTTTCCTGTAAGATACCTCCAGATGCTCCCACATATAATCCTAAATGTTCCTAGAGCAGTTGAGTGCCAGGACAATATCCTAATGTATTACCTCACAACAGAAGTCACTGCACTTTTACTGGTACTTACAGTCCTTGTGTGCATCCATCTTTCTGTCCACTCTGCTTACAAATCTGCTCAGACTGCAGGATTTAAGTGCCAGGAGATTTCTTGTTGTTCTGTGTTTTTACTCCATCTGCTACAGAGGGGCTTTGATCCATTTCCATTGTTTTCAGGCTTTACCAAATCAAAACCATCATGTAAATCAAAAGATATTACAATGAGCCAAAGAATGAGAATGAGAATGCATGTGAGAATGCACATTGGACAAGTGTACCCTCTCCTGGATTAGGAGCTGGCTGGAGGGTCGGGCCCAGAGAGTGCTGGTGAATGGAGCTGCATCCAGCTGGCGGC
>JAOXXN010000471.1:69685785-69701214 GCA_026770055.1 Myrmophylax atrothorax
TCGTGGGGCAAGTGGACCTAACCTAGAGCCCTTAAGAGCTCACGGGCGGCCAAGAACCCCTGACGCTGGTCTTGTCCCCTCTCAGAAGACCAAGACTGCGTCATTCCACTCTAATATTTAAACGCAATTAAAATAAAAGTTCAGGCAAAACTTATTTGAAATATAAATAGGATTTTAACCAGATGTGTTTTCTTGACAGCTCTAGTAAACCTTGACAGCTCTAGTTGTCCCAGGTGGTATTTTAAACTGATTTAAATTAGTGCCCCAAGTCCAGTTTGCAGTTTGATGTATTAAATGAACCAAGAGGCTTTATAGGAAGTTAACTTTGCAGAAGGAATACAGGGAGACCTGAAGACATTTTGTGTTGATTAATATCTCTTCCAACTCCACACCTCTGATGTGATTTTTTTCTCCCATTTTATTGACTTAATAGACTGCAGTTCTTACTGAGTCCCAGATACAGTAAGAAATGGTTTCACAAAAACCCTCTAGTCATTCTGAGAATGTGTATCACCAAATTTCTCTTTGTCTGTGTGGAAGATTGAGTGGAAAACTAATTTCCCCATGGAGAATAAAGCAGAAGTTGCATTGAGAAAAATGAGAAAGGAATCAAGAGAGGCCCAACAAAATGTCAGAATCAAAACTTAAAATAAAAATCAAAGCGTGTAGGCCACACTTCAAATGAATTAATCAAAAAGGTTGGTTAATTGGCTCCTGAGTTAGTGAGCATTGATTCCCACACAGTGCAGGCTGCAGGGATAATACAGGCAGGTTTGTAACAGTGAAAATCCAGGAGAGCTGCTGAGGCATTAACATGCAATCCCAGGGAATATCCTGTGGCTTAATTTGGGGAAGTCTAAAAGCTTCTTTTTGATATGCTGAGAAAAATGCAAATGAGGAGATGAAGACAATAGAAATTAATATGTCAAGCTATGATGGATACAATTCAAATAAAGGGAGAATATTTGTAGTTCTGTAGTTCCTACTTACTAAAGATCACATTAGATTTCCATGTCTTTGCTTAACTAATATCAAACTGCTGATCATTGCTAAAGCAAACAAAGAAAGCAAGCAAAACAGGTCTTGGCTAATGGTTTCTTCATTCTTTCCCTCTGATCCTGTGCAAGGTTTTTTGCTTTTGAATGGATAGAGAAGCTCAGGTATGGGTGCAAGGGGAATCAGTATGGCATAAGTATTAATACATATGGAATTAACGTACATTAAACATTACATTAGCCCTGTGTGTTAGGGAGTGCTTTGATTGCCTAAAGCTTAATCACAGTGACAATAGGCTTGAGTGTTTCTGAGTAAGAATCAGGGGGAAGGCCTACAAAGTCATGGTGGGAGTCTGGTCTACACCACCCAACCAGGATGAGGAAGCAGGTAGAATATTCCATAAGCAGCCTGGAGAAGTCTCACCATCACTAGCCCTGGTTTTTGTGGGGGACTTCACCTTGCCAGACATCTGCTGGACACACAACACAGTGGAGACAAAACAATCTGGAAGATTGCTGTAGTGTGTGGAATATAACTTCCTGGCACAGCTGCTGGGGAAGCCCACCAGGGAAAACACCTGCTAGACCTGCTGGTGGCCAGACTTCTGGGTGATGTGATGGCTGGAAGACATCTTGGGCAGAGCGATCACAAAGAAGTAAGGAGGGGCGTGCAAACTGCTGCCTTGGGCTTCCAGAGGCCAAACTTTTGCCTGCTCAAGAGCCTGGTTAACAAAGTCCCTTGGAAAGCACTCCTGGGGTCAAAGAGTCAATAAAGGTTGGACATGCTTCAAGAAGGAAATCTTAAAGGTGCAGCAGCAGTCTGTCCCCACGTGCTGAGAGATGAGCCAGCAGGGAGGGTTTAGATTGGGTATTAGGAAAGACTTCTTCACAAAAAGGGTGGTCAGGCACTGGAACAAGGCTGCCCAGGTCACTGATGGATTTACTATCCCTTCAGGGATTTAAAAGAAATGTAGTTGTGGCACCTGGGGACATGAGTTAATGGTGGCCTTGGCAGTGCTGGGGGAACAGTTGGACTCAGTGATCACAGAGGTCTTGTCTAGCCCAAATGATTCTCTGACAAACACAGTTAAACACAAGTCTTTTGCTGAATCAGAATCTGGCATTAGCGATAGGACAAGAAGTACTGGCTGTAAATCAAAACAAAAAAAGTTCCACCTCAGCATGAGAAAGAACTTTAAGGGTGACAGAGCTCAGGCAACTGCCCAGGGAGGTCGTGGAGTCTGGAGACATTCCAAACCTACCTGGACACACTCCTGTGTCCTGCTCCAGGTGACCCTGCCTTGGCAGGTAATTTGGGACTGGATGATCCAGAGGCCCCTCCAACACCAGCTGTGACTCTGCGGTTCTGTGATTATTTCACCTTCTGTTTGTGGGTTCCACCTTAATTTAGCAATTTAACATTTAGGAAAGGTCAGACACTTAGGTAAGGAAGAGAGGCACCTGTGTGATATTGTGAAACATATGTTGACATTGCCATCTAGAGAGCTTTGCTATTATTAGGGGATTTCATGGAAATAAACACTGACAGTGCAGTGCTGGGGCTGTTTAGTTTAAGCTAAGTGTTCCTCAGATTTTCAGAAAATGTAATTTTATTTCTGTATGGAACCCAGTTATTTTTCTCTTACATAGCTTTAGTCCAATTGTTTGGTGGGGGTTTTTTTCGGATTTGGTACTCACAAGCTCCTTTTAATTTCATTTTATTCTTTGAGAAATGCGATTTTCCATTTATCATTTCTGGGAAACAGGAATTATCTGTAGGGGAGAGAACAAGAACTGCCCAGGTTTGCAATCTTCTTCTACATTTTTATGCTGTGCCAGTATGTAAAGAAATACAGTAAATGCCAAGCACCGTCATTACCTTTTATTTGTAATGACTCTTAGGCATTTTAATTTTAACACTTGAGAATATATAACCATTTAAACCGGGGGCTAATTACATCAGGGAACACAGACCTGGGCATCTGTTATATGAAACATTGGGCATCCTAGTCCTGTTTTTCAAAACTCCAGCTCTAACCAGGGTGAGCAGATGCATGCAACTTTCAAAATGTGCAGACATGAAGTAATAACTCATCCCAGAACCGTGACTATAAAGACAATAAATATTAACTGGTTCACAGAAGCATGGCTGTGAACCCCAGCTGCAGCTGCAGCCCAACAGATGATGCAGCTCCCTCGAGTCTATGAATGCAGAAGTACCAAAGGAGGCAGGAAAATGTTCATCTCAACACTCTGCCTTGTAGGATTTGCTATCAGATTTATTTCTTTCAGTTCCTTTTGTGGCTCTGATGTCAGGTCAGCTCAATGCAGGTTAGTACAAGAAGGAGTCCTACCGCTGAATTAAATTTGAAGCATGACCCCCCACCCCTTGCACCAACCTTTACCACAAAACCTGCAAAGGTTAAAACAAGACCACAGCCCTTTACAGGCTAAATCTGTCCAACATAAATCCTCAATCTAAACAAAAGGTATTTCCCAGTCTAAAAGACAGAGAGCACTCAAACCCCTACCATCCAAATTTTTTTTGTTTTCATTTTTTTTCTTCCCTCTCAATTCCCAATCCTTAAATTCTTTATTCTTCCCAAACTTTAGCATCTTTTATCTTTTCCCAAGGCTGATGGAAGTTCTACACATTTTCATTGCCTCTAAATATACTTCTTGTAATCACAGCCAGCTTTGTGTAAAATCAGACTGCTCTGCTTTGCATCTGTAAGAGAGGTTTCTGCCTTCTGCAGTCCTGATGTGTAAATCTGTGATGGGCATCGTGTCCACCTGAAGGTTCAGCAACTTAATATTAATTCCATCAAACTCTGGCACTGGAGTTTAATCATTATCTGCTTCTTATTTTTTGGTGAGAGACATAAAACTGTTACATTGGCTCCTCTGTTGGTTCAGTGAGAGTTTTCCAGCAGAGCAAAGTAGATTTTGTAGTAACATCAGGGTTTCATGTGCCTGAGAGTATTGTCCAAGTGTTCCTGAGCTCTGTCAGGCTTGATGCAGTGACCACATCCCTGGGGAGCCTGTTCTAGTGCCCAAGCACCCTCTGAGTGAGGAGCCTTTTCCTGATACCCAACTTAATCCACCCTACCACAACTTCATGCCTTTCCCTCAGTTCCTATCCCTGGTCACCAGAGATCAGTATTGCTCCTGCTTCATAGACAGGAACTAAGACACTAAAATCAACCTGAGGGCTCAACTTTGCTAATATCCTTTCAAAAATAGCAACGCAAACTGCCTAGCACAGAATCACACAAAATGTGTGATACACTGGATGAGAAGCCAAATACTCCCAAATGTCTCTGCATCCTGGTCTGCTGAATACTTCTTTTGTCTCCCTCTGAGCTTCCCAGATTGCAATCAGTGGGATACTTTGGACTATTCTCGTTGACTGCTATGTATTTTAAAAATTCCTTTAAGGTTGTCTGTATTTAATATTGTTATGAGCTCGTTTTCAATATGCATATGTATTTAAATGTATTCACAATCCCCCTCCTTTCCAAGTAGTGACTGTCAGCTGTGCCTGCAGAACCTGCCAATTACTGTAACTTGCAGAACAATAACAGCCTAATTGATGGGCAAAGCAAATAAAGGAGCACCGATGAGATCATCAATGCTGGCAAGAGAGGCAGCAACACTCAAAGTGGTCATCGGGTCTTCTGCTGCACTAAGGACTTCAAAGCAGCTCAGAGAAATTTGTATTAAAATGTGTAAAGTGTGTGACCCTGCCTGCTTCACTCAGGGTAGGGCAGAGTGGAGAATTTAAACTCATACAGGTAATATTTATCTTACCCTTACCAAAGTTATAAACAAAGAGGCAATTCCCAAAACCAGGCCTCACATGGCAGGTTGAATCTTTTCTGGTCTCTGGGATGCTGGGCAGCTGATTTCTACTTTCAGTTGTGTTCTTCTCCATTCTTGCTATAGTCATGGGTTGAACTTTAGGGCTGCAAGAAGAATATAAAGTTCTGGACAAGAGATTTATGAAACCTTTGTGTCATGAATAATTTCTAAAATTTGGGACAAATACCATCCTCAAGACTTTTCCTGTGTATGTTTAGTAAAGCAGAGATTTAGGTGTGGATCTATATTAGCTTGTCTGAGGCATCCAGATAGGCTTTCATATTATCAAGTGATACTGTTACATACATGGTGTCATTTTGTTTTATTTCAATTACACTTTGAGCTTTCCTTTTTGTTTTTATTTAATAAAGTATATGAGAAAGATTTTAAGACAGTTAAGAATTGCTTTGCTGGGTTATTCCCCCAGGTTTCTGGCAACTGATATGTTTCATAAAAGGCTGTACCTACCTTTCCTCCACAACAAGTTCTATTCCAGAACATACATAACTATAGAAATAAAGAAGTCACACTTGCAATGTACCCAAACACTGCAGCAGTGATGTCAGGGTGAGCCAGTTCCCTGGTGCAACACTGTGCCAAGGGTCAAGGGAACATGAGGATTTTAGTGATGGGGAAGAGTTTTTGAGAAGAAAAAGTACACATGTCCATTTCTTTTGAGCCAAAAGGGAAAGAAGAAAGGAGAAGCTGGCAGAAATCAAAGCATCCAGGAAAACCTGGGATATGAATCCTTAAGGGTACTCAGACACTTGTTTTGTTGTATTAGTTCCATCACAGGGTAAGCATCACTTTGTTGTACCTTCAGTCTGTGTCGTGGATTCCTCTGTGCTGGAAGTTGTTACACGCCCACCTAAAAAAATTCACCTAAATATTGCTTGCCACCTGCATTTTTTTCCCACAGTTTTACCCCAAACGAGGCCCAGATTGTTCAGCCTGAAAAGATCCAAAGAACAACATGATGGGGATAAAGCTAGGCCAAATCTTGAGAAAAATGAAATATGTGCACATGGGAGCAAGAAGAGGGAAGAAAAAGTGGCAAAGAAGGGAAGTACAACAGGAAAAACATTTAGTTTGTGAATAGAGAACATGGATATTATATAGAAATATATATAATATATATAAAATACATTAAATAGAAATTTAAAGGCTGAAATCATGATTTTAATAGTCGTTTGATGTACTCAATAGATATAGGATAAGACTAATAATTCTATAATATTATTATTAAAACCAACAATGTAGCTCATATAATCCTTTTCTTCAGAAAATCACGAAGTTTACAAAGGAGGTCAACACCATTGGTACTATTTCAGATTCTATAATTCACCTGAAAGAGGATTTTAAGCAGAAATCCCTCTCAGTGGACTGCTCTTGGAATTTGCTCATGATGCTTTCCTCTTTTGTCCATCAGCAGTATTTGCAAGTCTAAGCAGCCTGGAAAAATTGTACCAGGTGAGGTTTTTCACTTTCAATATGCAAATGACTTTTTTTTTTCTTTACAATGACTTATCAGAGAAAAACCAGGGAAAGAACTTTCCTTTTACACATTTCTGGAGTATGATAACAAGGTTGCTTTAAGATTTTCCTTGGAGACTTTTTCCTTCCAAGTAATGTAGAGTGGCACCATGTTCTCCATCCTGACATGATTCCAGGTAAGTCAGGATCATTCCTTGGCCCTATAACAGCCTTCAGCCACATCTCACCTAGAAATAAGCTTAAGTGGAGTCATCCTAAAGCAGCAGTGCCTGTAATTCAAAAAATGAAAGCATGATCAAAACCAGTTAATTGCCTCCATCATTAGTTATGGTCATTGGGATACCTTTAGTCAACTAAAAAGCAGCTTTTTCATTACAGTGTGATGAAGAAGAATTTCCAGTGTTTGTGAAATTGTGTTCTAAGAGTGTCTTGAAATGCACATCCATAGCCCTCAGTCTTTTCAAGTATTGACTCAAGCTGTGCAAGAAAAAGACTGAAAGAATTTGCTTGATGATTAGAAAAATCACTCTGAAATTGTTCAACCAACACTAGGAAGAAAATAAGACCAACCTCAAACAAGCAAACCAAACCCTCCCCCCAAAAATCCTCTGATTGATTTTTCTCGTTTATTGACCATAATGTGTTAAATTGTGTTAAATTGCTCAGAAACTCAGAAGGTTGGAGGAGGAATTTCTCTGGACTGAATTGTCCTGTTGCTCATTTACCTCCTACACGTCCTTTCACACACCATGTTCAGGGCTGGGATGTCATCCTGTGTGCTCCTTTGGCTTATCTAGGGTGGAAAGTCTTATGTACCTTGGGGCAGAGTGAGGAGAAACACTGGGAGTGGGGAATTCTTTTTATTTTCTGTCAGGTAACAACTTGAGTCAAAACCACTCAAACATGAAATTTTACTTATGACTATATAAAATGAGGGACATTAAGTCACATTAGTTTCAATTTCCTACTGTTCAACCAAACTTCAGAGCAAAGGGGAATAACCCACATTTACAACATGCTTTAACTGATAAGGAATTGTTAGCATTCCACAGTTAAAAAACCCCACCAGATGCAACCATTATTAATCTAATTTTGACTGTGACTGCCCTCTTCTCAATGAAATTAGACATCTCTATGACTTTAAAAACAGAATAGTTTGAAAAGCCTGACAAAAATTGTGGAAGAGATTTGGGGGACAAAATGTTTTTTCAAGGAGCAGAAATTAGCATTTATTCTGTATTTTCCAAATTTTCTCATGCTGTAACATAATAGCATTTATTCTATATTTTCCAAATTTTCTCATGCTGTAACATAGAATCATAGGGTTATAGAGTGTTTTGGGTTGGAAGGCACCTTAAAAATCATCTCATTCCACTCCCCTGTCATGGGCAGGAACACCTTCCACTAGCCCAGGTTGCTTCAAGCTCTGTCCAACCTGGCCTTGGACATTGCCAGGGAAGTGGGGATTTCCTACTCCTTGTGAGTAGGAAATATGAGTAAACTCCAGGGGTGACCACAGCTGTGCCAGCACAGGCTTGCCTGGAGTCTGGATTAGATTCCAATTGTGCAGCGAGAGATGTGTCCTTTGACTGTGATTCCGTTAACACCTTGCCTGCAAAAAAACTGCAACTCAGAAAAAAATCTTCTTAAATCTCATATCTGCAGCATAAGACGTGGTTGGACTTGTAAACAAGAGAGAATGGCCTTGGGGTAAAGGAGACAAAAACACCTGAGACAGCATGTGCCATAAAGTTTTGGGTATTTTGAAATCAATTTAGCCACCATCTGCCCCTGCAACTCCTCACATGCTGCAAGATATCCTGATGTAGCCCACCTCAGCTCTCACACCAGCTCCAAACTCCATAGATTTGCTTGTCCATGGAAAGCAGAGTCTGAAATAGTGGTCGTAGCAGGTGGGTTTGGTACAGCACAAATCAAATTCCTGGCAGAAACCAAACTCTCATTTCCCCATCCTTCACTGCAGAGGGTGCTGTCTGCCCACATTCCTGGTCCGCAGGAAACAGGTGGGGAAAAAAAGGCTGTGAATTAAAAGCTGAAAAGGCAGGGCAGGGGATATTAGCAAAATGTACTAAAAATGTGCAAAATTAAAGACACAAAGTTCCATTGCAGTGTCATGACACAGTAAGCCACAGTGGAGCAAAGCTGCTGTCACAGCCTGACTGGAATTCTGAAAAGTACAAACAGTCAGCCCTGTCTTTTAATGAAAAAAAAAAAAAAAAAAAGAAAAAGGAAAAAAAAGAGGCTTTCCTCCCTGCCTTTAAGGAAGTTTCAGCCTTTCTGAAGTCATCCACGTAGTCAGTGATGCTAAAGTATAAACAGCAACTCCTTCCTGGTAAAATCACAGAGTTCTGGGAATCTCTTTCCATACTGAGTTTTCACTCAGACTCTGGAAACCAGCTGAAACATCAGAATTTTGTAATGAAATCAGAGGAGTGGGGTTTTATTTGGGAAGTAGCATCCTGGAGTCAAAGAAAGCCAGTCATTCCTGTCCTTCTCATATTTGTGAGGAATGTCAGGGCAGGTCTTGCTTTGAGCTTAACTCAATCATCTGATAGCACAAAAAATCAAGATTTTTGTCCCTGAATCCAGAAGTGTTTATATGTTGTTCTGCTTCATCTCTAACAGTGTTCAAAATACAAAATGAGACTCTGGTATGCAGGGAAGATGTCAGGTTGGCTCTCACCACTTCCCTTCAGGTCTTATGCTTTTTCATCTTCCAATTGTGAAACAAGTTATTCTGATGGTGAATTCCCAAAATTCACCATCTGGTGGGAAATGAATGCTCCTGGGTTAGAGGAGAAGACCAAGAGGCCAGTTGCCCCACACCTTAGGTATGTCCATGGCCCACTGTGCTTTGAGCCACCTGGTCTGATGTAAAGTGTCCCTGCCCATGGCAGGGGAGTTGGGGCTCAATGGTGCTGGAGGTCCCTTTTAACTCAAACCATTCTATTGTTCCATGATTCTGTGATTTTGTGTTCTTGTCAAGTCAGAATTGGTGACTTTGAATGAGAAAGTGTAAGGTTAGATGTGCACAGGATGGAGCAATGGGGCAGTCTTTGGAATAGTTTTGAGAAGCCAGAAAGAAAGTTCTAATTATAGCACAGGGAACAGGAGCACTCTGGAAACTACAACTCCATCAGAGCCCTCCTCTGATCAGAAACAGAAGGATCATGGAGATGACAACAGAAGGGATTTCAGCATGGAGGCAGGATACAGCTGACTTCTGGGAGGACAGGAGCTACACCCTTCATGACTAACCCATGGGCATGGCTGCTGTGTGTGGCATGGAAATTTTTGCACCATTTCTCATGCTGAATGGCTCTGAGAAAGCAGTGCTAAAATGGACTCTTTATCCAGTCAAAGCAATCCTCAGGGTTCAGAGAGCATCCGTATGTTTTGCTAACAGACATCTATTCACCTTGGGGTTTTGTTATCCTTGTTGCTATAAAAAGATGTGCTAGCATGAAATGCTGTGTGTTAGTTTGGAGAATGTGGGGCTGGGGGAATTTCATGAATGAAATCCCTTCCTGCCATTTGGTAACAGTTATGCAGGTTGAGTCACAGTGTAATTGTCCTCCATCACACAATCTTTAATGAAAATTCAGATTCTTTGTTCCCAGTCTTGCAGCATTTCAAAGCTCTCTCATGTTGCCAAGGCTAAGTGCTGTTGAAGTGGTGGTTTCCCTGTGTGAGAGGAGAGCAGGGAACACAGAGAGGGAGGGCAAGGTTTAAAACCCAGAATAGTCTTAAAAATCCTGACAGCTAAAATTAGGACAGGAGGGAAAATAAGTAATTCTGACTGTTGTTATCCCTGGTCTTTGAATCTTTTCTTAAGAAGTTGTTGAATTCTGCCTGTATGAACCTAAGGACAAAACCATCAAGGCTTGACTGAGAAAAAAAATGAACTCTTCTGTACAATATTAAAGTCAGTTATTTACTCACCTTCTGTGTAATAAATTTGCCTTGACTGCTTAAGCAAAGCTCATGAAATTTGAGTTGAATCAAGTGAAGAATCTATTGCCTCTCTACTATTGAAGAATGTATTGCCTCAATTCATTCTTCATTGCATTAGGTTAGTGAAAGTGAAGTCACAAGGATTTGGAACCTTCATCGATTCTAATGAATATAATTTATATATTCAATTATCAGTCCCAGTTTATGGAGCTGTTTAACAGCCTTCCCTCAAGTGTACATGGATATAAATCAAATTAAATCAATTAATTTTTAAAAAATGTAAATGAAAAACCTCACAGAAGTCCACAGTTTTATTCATTACATACAATGAATATTCCTCATGGGAAGACAAAAAAGGACACTCCTTTGGGGGATTTGCCTTTCCAAACCCTTGCTAGAAATAAGTTACTGAGTTCAATGGGGATTTTGCCTGAGCAGAATTCCCAAATCTGAGCCAGAAACAATACCAGAAAATCAGTCAAGAAAAATGATGGTAAACAAGTTGTCATAACAATTCGTTGGATGCAGTGGGTCTTCTCAACAGTACCTGTGCTGATACTGTGTCTCTTGAAAGGGACAATATTGCATTTTTTGTTAACTTTTTGTATGCAATGAATTATTTGGACTATCCCTAAGCATTCATTCTGGGAATGTATTTTCTGCTCCTTTTTGCAAAGGCCACTCTTCCCTTTCATGGTGCACAGATGAGCTGTGTGTGACTGAGCCCCCTTCAGAGCCAAGAGTAGGAGTGAGGACGCTGTGCAGTGAGTGAGATGGACATGGTGAGTGAGATGGACACAGTGACCATGAACAGGGAGCTTAAACCAGTCAGGGGGCAACACCAAAGCCCTCCAGGAGCACAGGAGGGCAGGCTGGCCAGTCACAGGATCCCAGGGTGCCCCACACCATCAGCACTCTGTTCTCCAGCAGCATAGCTGTGGTTCTCAGAAATCTTCTGCCTGAGGAAACAGCCACATTCCCTCTGTATCCTGCTGCTCCCCACCAGTCTGCCATGCCAAGAAAACAGTCCAAGCCTGCCCTTTGAAACACCAAGGATCTGGGGATTCTTCTCAGAAACCGAGGGCCAGGGAGAACTTTTCTGACTGCATAAAGCTGACACACACCTGACATGTCACGGGCATTCATCCCTTTGCCTGCTGAGCAGCACGGAAAGCATCACCTGAGAGGTTCACCCCAGTTCACCCCGAAACATCATCCAAGGAGCAGCTGTGGTGAAAACACAGACACTCAGAGCCTTTAGAGATGCTCCAGGATGCCTCAGACCTCGGTCCAGGTGACTCACCCAGCCAGACAAGATGCTCCAGGGTGTCTAAGATTCAAAATTAAGTGTGTAAAAAGGAGATAGAATTAGGCAGATACATTTTTTTGGTGTAAGCTGCTCCAAAGGCCAACTAACCTCAAATTTAAAGGGTGTGCAATAGAACATTTAGTCAGGTAAATCAGAAAGTGATAACTCCAGGGACATTTTGAGAGGGTAGAGTAGAAACTGCAGTGATATTCTCAAGTCTGGAGAATTAAAAAAATGAATTCATTAAATATCTGGTATTTTAGGGACACTTCTTTTCAAAAAATACCTCTTTTCCTACAAAATGTGAAGTCTACAATAGACATATAGCAACTTGTCCTCATATCACATACTATCTTTAAATTTGGTCTAACTAATTTCATTAATATTTAATACTTATAAATATGCCAATAGTAGCAACTTTATTATTCTCTTTTTAATTCTTCCCTTTTTTTTTCTACTTTCTTTGGAGGGCAGATGAACCACCACTGAACCACCAGCAAAAACTCTCCCTTTGCCTTTCATGCCAACAAGACTTAACAATCTCAGTATATCATCAAGGACTTACTTATGCCAGTACTGAGCTCATCAAACATCATGGAGAATAGTTCACACAGAGTGTGGCAGAGTCCTGTAATTTTGATTCCATATTTCAGATAAATAAATACTATGTAGATAGACAGTATCATAAAATACTCCCTTTCCAGCATTATATTTCTACAATTAATTATGGAAAATTCAAGGCTGACAAGATTCTGGAAGATTTTTCTGGCTCACGGATCAAGATTGACCCTGGATGGTGTTCAGCAAATGTAGATAAGTAAGTGAAATATCTGCTGTGACTCTCAGACACACAGTTGTTATTTGAGACATTAAATTACATTTGATACTAGTTTTGAATGCAGAGATGTAAAATGCATATTTAGCACTTCATCATTTGTGCAGAGATTACTGAGTCACAGAGCAGAGATCCAGGATGAAATGGGAACAGCAGAGCTCCTTTGACCTCTTCACTCACAACACTAACAATAATTATCTAGTGTGTGAAACTAAGGGAACAAAAGCATTTATAGGTGTTATTTACAGGGTTACACCCCACCAGCACTTTATACCAAGATGAATTCCTTTAGATTATTGTAAAATACATTTCTACATCATGGCATTACCAGTTGCTCTTACCTTCCTTTCTGCCTTTCAGCTGAGGTTTACAGAGATAGCAAGGATCAAGTGTAGACCCAAGGGTGAAACTTTTGTAGCCACAAGCCTGGGGAGCATAGCTGACCCTCAGGATAAATTAGCTATTTTTTTTCTCAATAATAAAGGCAAATATAATCCAAAATTTCATTGGGTACATGTATTTAATATGGGATATTGCTGGAACCAGATACTCACTGTGAGGATAGAAGCTAAATGAGTTCTCATGGCTTCCCTGTCCACCAACCCTGTGGCTTGTGATCCAATTTTCATTTATTCAGTGCAGATATTTCCCAGAATATTCTGTGTTGGGAGTGTTTTAGTTGTGTAAGCTTCAGATCTGCTTTTGCACAGAACTGACCATAACCCCTTTCATTATATGGCTTCGTGGCATTTTTGAAATACCAAAATAATGCAGATGAGTGTCTGAGCTGCTACACTGTCTGATCCAGAGTCTTCTGGAATAAAAGGAAAAAATCCCTTAGGCCTTTTCTTTGTTCTTGTGAATTGCATTATGTTTCTCTCCCACCTTGCTGATCTTTTTCTCATTCACTGCATCACTTCACTCCTCACCACACCTGACTGTTCATTTAAACATCTCCTTATTAACACTGTATGGTGGAAGCTTTTAGTTTTGCTTCCTGTCAGGTTTAATTACAACCTTCATGTTTCTTTCACTTACACATGCCTTTGCTGATGTTTAACCAATCTTTTCTTCAGGGAAGAGTGGGGTTTACACAAAAGCTCTGATTATGTTAGAGATAACTGCAGCTCAGTTTTTGAAGGATTATGCTGCTTAGGCATCTATCCCTACGTGCTCACAGTCCTTGCCATGATCTCTACAAACTGGCAGCCAAAACCATAGGATGCAAAATGACCATTTGTGTTCTCTCCCACAGTGGATGGGGAATGGGGCTGCGGTCAGTCCATCACACCTTGTCTCTCCCACTCCTTCCTCCTCAGGGCAGGACTCCTGACACCCTTCCTCTCCTCCAGCCTGAGGTCCCTCCCATAGGGAACAGTTCTCCATGAACTTCTCCAACATGGGTCCCTCTCACAGGCAACAGTTCTGCAGGAGCTGCTCCGGCCTGCATCCCTCCCATGGGGTCACAAGTCCTGCCAGCAAACCCGCTCCAATCTGGGCTCCTCTTTCCATGGAGCCAGGGTCCTGCCAGGATCCTGCTCCAGCTTCCCGTGGGGTCACAGCCTCCTTTGGGGGCATCCGCCTGCTCAAGTGTGGGGTGTCCAGGGGCTGCAGGTGGCAGGGAGGGAAAGGGGAAAGAAGGAAGGAAGGAATCATGTGATCGCCCTGTCTTTAGTAAACTCAGCACACTCCAGAATATTCTGCTGTGGAGAACACTCTACCAAAAAGAGAGTCCTTGCCAGGGAATTGCAAGGTGTATTTGCAGCACATGAGTTTGGGTCATTCCTTGAATCTATTTAGGTGAAATATGACAAAATAGACACAATATTTACGTATGTCGGGTTGTATTTTTTTCCCTTTCTGGAGGGAGTTTAGGACTTTGCTGTCCCTACCTGCACCAGTATATTTCAGGAAATCTTTCCATTTCAGAGCTGCTTTATGTGATTTCTATTCTCTAGAAACAATTACATGGCTGTCTTTTTTTTTCTTTTCTATTTTTAATTTCAGAATGAAGAAATTTTGCTTGACTGTGTAAGATGAAAAGGAAGAGCACAGCAGTTCAACACCAGCCCTCTGTGTTTTCAGATTTTGAGATCTCATCCTTAGGTCTGTTGACCACATGTGGTGTTAATATATTTCAGTCTTTTTTATCTTCTATAGTTTGTTGTCACTGTGAATTTAAAAGCACCTGAGTATAATCGAACAGTAATTTAATTTAAGGAATTACAGGAATTAAATACAACTATCCTCTCCTGACTAAAGCACAGTGTTTATTACACTACTTTAAAGAATGGTCAGGACAAAGTTTCCATTCAAGCAGATTCAATGCTATAATGATCTGTGTCCTCTTTTTTCAGCCTCACTTCTGTGGATTGAAGGGAACTGAAGTTAATCTCATAATAGCATATACTCACCAGGACTGAATTTAGTTGTAAAAAATGAACTTACAGGGTCAATAGTGGTGATTGTTCATGCAGTATAGAAGCTTTTTGATTGGAAATGACTGAGAAGAAAGACCTGTGTACACTGACCATCACAAACCCGCTGACACTGACTTTTTCAGGCCTGTTCTCATAAGTCTTCCTCATGTCTTTGGATTTTTCCTGCTCCCAAACCAGGAAAATACATGGATATTGATAATTGTGCTCACTGGTGCACAGAGTAGAACAAGTTGTAGAACCACAGAATCAGAGAAACACAGAATCATTTAGGCTGGAAAAGATTTTAAAGACCATTGAGTCCACCCTGTGACCGATGCCCATCTTGTCCCCCAGCCCAGAGCACTGAGTGCCACGGCCAGTCCTGCCTTGGGCACCCCAAGGGTTCGGACCCAAACCTCCCTGGGCAGCTCCTTCCAGTGCCTGACCACCCTTTCCTTGAAGAAATTCCACCTGATGTCCAACCTGAACCTACTCTAGCACAACTTGAGGCTATTCCCTTACCTTCTGTCCCTGTTCCCT
>JAOXXN010000471.1:69720442-69734981 GCA_026770055.1 Myrmophylax atrothorax
AATTCTTGAGACACAAAGCCTCTAATCTGCTCTAAGTATTCCTCCTCCTCTCATCCTGGTTTCCAGTTTCCAGTTTTGGGACTTACGTGATCCCTGCATGACTCAATGCTGTACAAGAAACTACCATATCTTGTGATGGCATGTCTGTGCCCAGAGAAGCTGTGGCTGCCCCATCCCTGGAAGTGTCTAAGGCTAGGTTGGATGGGGCTTGGAGAAACCTGGGGTAGTAAAAGTTGTCCCTGCCCATGGCAGGGGTGGAACTGGATGGTCTTCCAACCCGAAACCATTCCATGTCTCTGTGCGTTGGGTGGTCCCAGTGCCACCACAGCACTTCCAGAGGGACCAACTCCAGGTCCTGTGTGAGTGGTGGAGAAGTGAGCCCGTTTTTGCAGAGGGCTAAAGAGCTGCTGCTGCTTGAGATCCACTTCTGAAGACTGACACCTCCATCTCTGCTGGTGCCCACTGATGTTAAAAGGCTGCTCTGGAAATCACGACTCTCCCTCTTCCCTACAGGGCTAATCAGATGAGGAATGAAAAATCTGATCAGGGAATGAAAAAGCTCATCAAGTTCCAGAGCAAACAGGAGAGGGAAGCAATTTAAAACCACAGAAGGATTTGAGTTTGAAGGGACCTTAAAGATCATCTAGCCCTAACCCACCTCCCACCCCATTTTGACTCTATACAGATGACAGGTCACACGAGTAAGGTATTCCTGGAAAAAGGAAAGTGTCAATGTCCTCAATTAGGGAATTAGCCCTGACAAAAGGATGACCTGAAAGACAAAACTTGCTATTGTTTCATGTTTATTATCATTTTTAAAGACTTTCAGTTGAGTTCAGAAAACATCTTGGAGAAAAGGGCTGGTTAGTTGTCACTAACATGACAGTCTGTACTTATCTATTATTCCTCTGAGAGATACCCTATATTTTTTGAAGCTGTAGATTGGTGTCAATAATCTATTTGTGCAAGGTTTTTCTACCTTCCACACTTCTCCTGTGTTCTCACCCACTCAGAGACAAAGACAGAGGTGTCCAATTCCATAAATTCTTCAGCCACAGCATTTCACCAACCTGTCCTGAATAACTGGTCATTAGTCACCTGATGTTATGTTTCAATTCCTTGGACTTCTACATCAAAACACAGTGAATAGTCACTAATGGTCAAAGGCTTTTCTTGCTTCCAGCTAAATCAGTCCATCCACAGCTGAAGAGGATTGTTTGTATGAAGAACAATTGTTCCTTAACCCCCTGCCTTAAGCAAAAAAATCATCTATCCAAAGAATCACAACAGCAAAATAGAAAAAAACAAGCAAGTCTGACCTGAGCAGCTGTGAAGAATTGGGGTATTGTTCATTTTGGATATTTGTAACCAAGGCATGCAAAACTCTCCTACTTGTCCCAGATTTTATGTCAAAGAGAAACTCAAACAGGCTTCACTGGGAGCTTCAAAAACATTTCCGTGCCGTGGAGGTTGGATTTATGGCCCAAGGATTTGCTTAGCCTTTCCACAGAAGTAGGCAAAGTTAAAAGCAATACAAAACTAACCCTGGAGCTCCAATAAACAGTTCAAAGTAACTTGTTCCCAAGCCAGGGCATTGTGCAGGATGTAAAGCATTAGGCATGTACTGCCCACTGGCATTAACAGGGGCAATAAGGGACCTCTTTTGCCCACTGAACCCTGTAAATGTGCTTTTATTACCCATCCTGGAGCATCTCACAACCTGGTATGAGTGTGTAGTCAAACATTATTTTCCTTCTCTTGGACACTGGGAAATTTCCCATCATCTTCATGTATAAAATAGAAGTTTCTTCCAGCAGGGTTAGTTTTTCTGCTCCTGGGCTTTATGTGCTGGGCACCCCAGGTTTCTGAGCAGGTCCTGCAGCAGAACAGATGATTGTTCCCATTAGTCCCATTCCTGGTTAAAACGGGGCTTTCACAGGGAAATTCTTCTTTTATCTCAGTGCAACCAGTTTGGGGCAATTGGGGTGGAAGGATTTTAAAAACCAGGCTGGAATCAGCATGTATGTGAGAAATGAAGGAAGAGGACAGCAATGGCCCTAAAATAAAGACACAACTCTATTTTGCTCTCAATAGTAGGACACTAGAGGGAGTGTCTGTCCTTTTCCTGCCAAAGCCTTCCAGGAAGACTAAAGGGAAATAATTTCCTGCAAGCAGCGAGTTAAATGCAATTCATATTTAATCACACAGAATCATTTGAGGTGCATAAACACAACACTGAGTCATCACATTGACCTCTGGGTGCTTCTCCCACTCAGTGTGTGGTTCTCTTCTTCTCTCTTTTATCCATGTCCAGGTAGGATTATAACCTGTCCTGTTCTCACTCTTCTGTGCTGTACTAAATTCCTCTTTGTGCCTGAAATAATTGTAATAAGAAGCTGAGGTTTTCCAATATTCATCTGGCCAGCCAGGTCAGCTGATAATCCAAAATAAGTCCTTAAATCTACAGACAATCAGAAAGCAGCAGAGATGCAAAATTTGTAACGTTTTAATAACAGATGGCAAGTAATAGTTTTGCAGATATTAAGATGATTGTCTGTACATTCAGACATATTTTATACACACGTGTTTCCAAGTCTGATTTTGCATTATACATTAATATGTAAATTATCCAAACAGTATCATCCAAAGAAAAAAACCAACAACTTGTTCAGACTGAGGATGTGTTCCAGTGCATTTTAATTGTTTTAACCTAAAAAGTCAGGGTGAAGCAGATATTTATCTCATAGTTGCCACATATCTCTTTGACCCCCTCTTTGCTCTGCAAACAACATTTAGAGCAGAACCCATTAACAAAAAGGGAGAGCAACAACTTTCAAGCTCCCTCTGCTGCCACAAGGGCCATAAACTCAACAGCTGCATGCAAAGGAACTCAGAGAGAAGAGGAAATTTCTTAATAAACACGTGTCAGTAATTTGAGAGACTAATTGGTGTAGAAAGCAACATCCCAAAAGTTCTTGGAGAGGTTAGATAGAAATTAATTAAATTGATTTAAAACACTTTGAGCAATCAGAGATCATAAGTGACAGTCTTGGACTGGAGCATAAAATAACAGGTTAAGTGGAAATAAATGCAATTGGATTTGGATAACTAAATCATAGAGAGCCAAAAGGGGAGGGGATTAGAAAGTGATTAGGCTAAACTCGAAGGGCAAATCAAATAAGAGGAATTTTCCAATCCTTAAATGCTGTCTTTGTTAATGTGGACAGTATTTGTTTTTGAAGAAGTAGGGCATTAGAAAGAGGTGCACAAACTAATAAATTATTGAGCAAATGAAATCAAAACACTCCTATTTGTCTCCTCTCTTACAACAAGAAAAAGGAGGAGAGAAAGCAATCAGAAGACAACAGATAAGTGGAAATATTTCCTTAGAAGAATTCACAGCATCTTGAGATCCCAAATTGCTGCAGAATTCCAAGAAGAATTAGAAACTCACAAAGACACTGCACTCAGGAAAAATACTACAACATGATAGGGAAAAGGGTGTTAGAGGGGCCCTTAAAGGTTGGATGAATCATTCTCAGGAGTTAGGAACACCTACGTCTGTCTCCTCCTCCTAATTTGCCTTATCTCACAAACAGCTTTCCAGTTCCTGTGTAACAAAGGTCAACCTGTTCTTCTGAATAGCTTTCGCCACCATTGGAAGGAATAAAAACTGGGTAACACAGGACATTGTTTGTTGTTCTTTCCTGTCAGGTGGTTGGTTCTTAGAGAGCAGATACACATTCTGCAGGTGTGGACAGCAATGGCCATGACTCCCCTTTGGGAGCTGGGAATTCACAAGGTCATCCTATTCAGAGAGGCTGGCATTTAAGTGAAAATGAGATAATGATATCCATAAAAAGGTTTACAGCCTTTTCATATAGGGCTTAAAGAAATAATAGGGAGCATGCAAAACTCACTGCAATAATTCAGTGTGACAGGCAGCCCACAAGAGCTTTTGGAACCAGCCTTTGGAAATTCATCAGCTCTCACCATTGTGTCATTTTGCCCCTTCTTTCCTGGAGGTTACTGAGTGCACAAAGCCACTGCCAGAGCAAATGCTGTAACTCCAAGTGTCATCTGAGAGCCATTACTCACAGGACTGAAGAGTCAAACCTAGGAGAGCACTACAGACTTCAAAAGCCAGGAATACACAGAAATAGAAAAGAAAAGAGGAGCTGAAACATGATGCTCTTCAGAAAGGCTCAAAACTCAGGATAAGATATGACTTAGGGCACCACAGAGGGTTCAGTCAATGCCAGGATCTTCCTGTGCTCAAGTAAAGTGCAAACAGGAACAAAGACACAGAATCTTCCCCAAAGCTGAAAAAAACACCCAAGATGACAATTCAAACATGCATCATGTGGGGGCACTCAGAAAGAACCTACACCAAGTACCAACAGAGCTTACCCACAAGTAATTTACTCATTGATTGTAAACCTATGACCAGAAATCCCCATCCCCACCTCTGGAGCCACAGTTAACTCTTAAATCCTCACAGGTGAATGATGTAGAAAAATATGATGAATGGATTGGCCAATGTTTTGCAGACCATGGAGGAAGATGACCCATCCCTGTGGTGCAGATCTGAACAAACCTTCTCAGTTAACTATTTGCAGCCCCTCTTTGGCCTCTGCATCTTGATATGTTACTTTAGAGGTGCAAGCCTAGGTTGGGGTACCAACCCTCACATTGTTCCTCCAACTGAACTGCAAAATAGCACTATGTGGCTGCAATTCTGGTTAAAACTTTGAGTGAACAGCAGAAACACCTCTTTGGATGATGCAGGATCCAACCTGGAGCAGCTGACACTTTAGGAAGCACCATCACCTTTATTGACATGAGGAGCAAGAGCAGAGTTTTAAACAAAGCTGCCTGAATGTCTTTTTCCCCACCATATTTCATCTTTACTATAGAAAATAAAACAATCTTCACTGAAGTTTCTGAGTTATATGAATTGATGTAAAATCCAAACAATGTGAAGTTAATTCATTGTAGAGTTTTCACCAAACGCAGCAAGTGAAAACCTCAGGCTCCTGTATAACCATAATTCTACTTGAAAACATAAATGAAAATCTGCCTTCTGAGCAGAAATCTGACACTCCTGCTTTCATGTTAGAAGTGTTTGGGAGCACCTGAGTGAAGAAAAGGTAATTTTCAAAACCAGCAATGCTGAAGGCAGGAGAGCGTGGTCACAACAGGTGACTTACCTGTGGGAAGTGGGGGAGAGAGCAGGTGGATTTGAATTGGAAGCAGCTTGAATAACTGAAGTGGGGATTTCTGGTTTAATAAAAAGGGAAGTTTTTGGTGTGTGATCAAAATCAAAGGATTTGGGGATTCTGGGAAAATAAATGTTGGGATACAAATGGACACAGTAACAAAGAGATATATGCTGCCTTCATTGCTCAGTCTGTTTTGACCTCATTTTATATGTTCAGGGGCAGCAAAATACAGAAGATTCTGAAGGAATAAGCTACAGACCTTTTCAAAAACCACAGTAAAAACTAGAGTAATGTGTTAAGCAATGATTTCAAAGTCTGGTATGATTTTAATTAGAGCAAGAGCAGAAAACAGTGCTGGCAGAGACTCAAGAGATCCCCCCAACCACGACCTGAAAAACGTCAGGGTAGTATCCAGCTGAACCTGAGGGAAACACTCTCACACTGTTCCCCAGTCTGGTTTTGCTGGGCAGTGGTGCAATTTCTCACCACACAGTCTCTTCTAGGGCTTAACTCTCCTTTCTCTGAGAAAAACCTCCGGGGCAGAGAGTACGAATCACTCTTGTTTTAATTTAAACCATTTCTCTTTCCCCACATGCAGTGAGCAGGAAGAGAACATGTTTCTACCTCTGCTACCTTTAACTCAGTGGAAGACACTTGTCACATCTCTCAGCCTTCTTGAATAGCCACGACTTCAGGGTAATTTTCTAGACACTTGCACTGCTTTTTAAAATGCTTGTGACATGCACAGTCCAAATGTAGCTCATCTCATTCAGCCACACAACAGCAACTGCGTTTCAGCTCGTTACTCTGACCCCTCTTTGTAGTCAAGAGTGACAGACACGGATCTGGAGCTCCGTGTTGACATAGACACCAAGAGGTGTTTGCTCACATGGAGGTGCCTGCAGTGAAGAGGAGGGATTCAGCTTTCTAACAGCTGCTTGGTGCTACTCAAGGAGTTTCACAGGATATTACACACCTGCATGGCATGGGCAGATATGCATGGGCTGTGGGATTCCTGTGTCATTCTGCAGAGTTCACAACATTCCTGAAAATATTTTCCCCATTTTTATCTTGATTCTTCGATAAATTCCAACTCCCACCCCTTTTAGGAACCTCTACTAAAGCACAGGGGTTTTATCACCCTATTATAGACAGATTGCTTCAGATTCCCAGAAATTTAGGACCTATGAGCCTTCTAATTTCTTCCAAACTTTACCTAAAGTCAGTAAGGTCATGCAAAATGCTATAACCCTTTGCACTTCAATGTTCTTTAGCATCAGTGGCTCCTTTTAACTTCCCTGCTGTTGTTTTCCCAAAAAGTGTAACGAGAGAAATTGCATCCTTGCTCAGGCCTTGTTGTCAAGCAAATAAGGTAAGTTATTTTGGTTTCTGCTCAAGAAGCTTTCTGTATTCATGGTACTTTAAGTACAAATCCTTGCATATTTCCATAGTGATTTTCATCTCATTTCCATTATACCAGTTCTTCAATCTTTGTCCCATGTTTAATGTCCTTGCTTTTTCTGTGTTAGTCATGTTCCCCTCTTGCTGATAACAAACTGCCACTCTAAAATGATGGGGTCCACCTATTTGGAGAATGCCACAATTTTCTTCTGTCAGTCTTGTGCCATTTTCTGCACTGTCATTCCTGTTTTCCATCCTCTTATTCCCTTATGTTTTTTGTTGCAAACTCAGGCAAAATATTTATTTTCTTTCCTACCCATATTCAACACAATTTGTAGGTCTATCAGCATTGAACAATCTTTTATTCCTTCCCCACTTCCTTTTACTTAAAGGACTGAAGAACCTTAGCTAAACATACTCTTGGCAATTTAAGTTACAACTGTATTGTAATGTACTGTATCTTGATCCCAAGATCTTGCTTTGCAGATTAGTCCTTTTTAAATATTCCTTTTAAGCTTTTTGTTCCCTTTTTTTAGACCTAATTAAGTTTGGAATCCCTCCTTCTTTTTGCTTAAGGTATCAATTCCTTAGTATTTGTGCATTTTAGGCTTAAAGGAAATCTAGAAATCTTCTATATGAAAGTCTTCAAACTTTTCAGTTAACACCACTAGTCACTTCTTTCATCAACACTTTGGCTTTGGAATTTTGTATCTTATTTGCAGTCTGTTTTTATCCTTGCATAAATGTCCCATCCATCACAGTTGGTTTCTGGGCTCTCAGCTCCCATGGCCAAGTCATGTCGAGCTTCTCATCAACCAACGCCCCCAAATCCTTCTCCCCAGGGCTGCTCTCAATCCATTCACCACCCAGCCTGGATTTGTGCTGGGGACTGCCCTGACCCAGGTGTAAGACCTTGCACTTGACCTTTCCATAAGTCAGGATGCTCTGAGGGCAGTGAAAATGATCCTTACAACCCAGCAACAGTTGTTCTGCTGCATTAGGTGCTTATGACACTCCAATTCTATTTATCATCCTCTTCCTTGCTTGCACAGAAACAAGCCCTATGGCAGCCTGGCAGGGGATCTACACAAGAACTTCCCTGTTTTCTTCTATGAAAAAATTACATGAAAAATAACAGAGTGGCAGCCTGAGGGGACAAACCACCTACTGCTTCTTCTCTCTTGCCTTCCTCATCTGAACACAGCAGGTTTCAACACAATCCAGAGGAACATGGTTTTTCCAGAAGGAGAACAAATAGGGACAGATGGGTGATGAAGCCAATAATCAGAAAAACAGAACAATGATCTGGTTGTTTACCTGCTGGTTACTTCACAGCTTCACCAAAATGTACAGCTGGAAAACAATGAATCTCCCAGCCAGTAACAAGATCAAGGAGTTTCACCAGTGCTCCTTTGCAAGTTCTCTCTACCCCAGCACAGACCCTATTCTGGAATTATTTATAACTTGTCAAGTTAAACAGCACACTCAGAGCAGTGATCTCCACTGATTTTTTCCAACTAGTGTGGGACAGAAACACTTGTGTCATGGATCCATTCATCCTTGGTTAACACAATCTTCCATAAGAACTAAGTATCATTTGCTTCTTTCTCAATGACTTTGAACTCACAGATATTTGAGAACACATTCTTTGCTTACTGATACGTTTTTTTACCTAAAAGTTGTGTGGATGTGGCACTTGGGTCATGGTTTAGTGGTGGCCTTGGCAGTGCTGGGTTTGTGGTTGGACTGGATGATCTTAGAGGTCATAAATAAAACTCACCACGTATGTCGGTTTCACTGGGGATATTGTCTTATGATTACAAGTGTTTGGGTTTGTAAGAAGAGGGAAAACAATAAAAACAACTCAAAACTGCACAGGCAAAGGAAGTTTCATAGTCGTCTGTGCTGATGTCCCCAGAATCAAGTTTTGACCAAATAACTTGTGTATGAAACCTCATCATTTTGACTGGAACTAGAACACCTTTGGAAAAAACCATTTAGTTTTACAGATTTTTTTGGTAAACAATTCACTTCAAACAACAGCTTGTGGACAGAAAGTCTTTCCGCTTCATGGATTACACAGAGGGATTACACCTTGCAATTGGAGCATAGATTTCTCCTATCGGAGCCAACAAAATTATTCATTTGTTTATGTTAGAAATGTCAAGTCCTTAACCTGCAAGTGTACCCACTGCTAGACCAAGTTCACATTATTTTTTCAGTAACATTTCTCATGTAAGCACAGTCAGTGTTATTAGTTTTTGTGGAAATTCTTAATCTCTCCATCCACTTGAAACCATAGTTAGTTCATTTCAATATATGAGTACATGCACTCATGTGTGTTATAAACCTGGATGTCCCTCATAAATCAAACTTGATGTGATTAAATTATTTTGTTTTCATTTCCTAATCTGAGCAATGCCAGGAAATGAAAAGACAGAACAGATTTTTATGTCAGTTTATAACAGAGTCGCAGAACTGCCTCAGATCAGTTTGATGAAATGCTATTTCTTCTGCTTAAACTCTTGTAGAATTTAGTAAAAACATTTCCCACACTAAATTCTGAATTTCCCAAGGGAAAATTACCAAATGCAAATACATTCCAGTGAAGTTTTGAGTTGCTTGACACTCATCAAATTCAATTATTTTGCCTGAATTAGCTTTCTTCAGCTTAAAATTTTATTACCAAGATATAAATCAGTCATTTATACTGAATATATTAATTAAAAAGAATAAAAGAAAACCTCTTTGCATGAACTGATTGAAATTTTGAAGATAAACATACACTTTGTTATATTAAGATAAATAATTATTTTTTTTACAGTGCTGTTAATGTTCACTAATTAAGTATTTTTTATGCATTTTGAACAGAACTTTACAGCCTTCCAAGAAAACAGAAGTCAAGATTTACTGCAGAAGAAATCAAGCAATGAAAGGAAGAACAAAGGGAATTGTCTTACAACCTTAACACTTTCTTGAGAGGATAATGGATATCTTCTATCACCTGTGGGGGAACTCAGGTTTCTAAAACAACATATGATTTAGTAGGAATGGGGTAGGATGGGAAAGTTCTCTGTGATGTTTATAAACAATGTGACATAAGCAAAAATATTTGTCCTCTTTGGCCACCAAATCATCTTTCCCACAAGGCAGTAAAGTTGAAACACAGAACAAAACAATTGTAATATCTATTCTCTGAAAAGACACGACTCTGAGAACTTTGGGCTCAGAAGTTCAAGTTTTCTGCAATGACTCGAAACAAAGCAGCTAATTAACCAATGCAGATATTGGCTTTGCTTCTTCACTTCATATACCTGTGCTGGAAAATGTAGTTCTGGAACTTGTTTTTTTATGCATTTCTTCTTTTGGTTTCCTGAGTCCCTCCCAGCCAGCAATAGCAGGCACTCAGTTGGCCATCCCATTATTACTGCTATTCCACTGATGGTCTGTCAGCCTCTTTCCACCCCCAGTTCCCTCATTCTCCAGGGACATGGAAATCACACTCCCTGTTTGGGACTGTCTTGCCAGCCCGGTGTGCCCAAGCACCAGGAATGACTTGCTCAGGCCTTTCTCCTCCCAGCCACATCCCTGTCAGTGTTGTCCCCTCTGCAGTGTTGCCCTTCCAAGCTGCAGCAGGACAACTCAACTTTATGTCCCTCACCCATAGTCTTTGGAACTGTGGTACCAGCACAAGTCTTCCCTCCTGTTGTTTGTACTTTTTGCTCTTCCCCTCAGCACAAATCCTTTCTCCATGGGAATGTTGGCAATGGTGCTGTCAGCCCATCCACTCCCTGGGGAATCATCATTTTCCCATGAGCATACCGATGATGCCTAAGAATTTAATGTATCTTGGTGGATTTGAAGTCACATAAGTTCTTCTGAACTGCTCAAATTCTAAGTGCACGTATTAACTGTCTTTCTCACAAGTTTTGGGTGTTAGGTTCAGCCAAGGCCACGATGTTTTTGAGAAGCCACCTGCAAGATAACAGGAAACAGACAACAGAAGAAGGCCTAACTGCCCCCGCCATGGATAGGGGGCAGTTTGACAGGCCCCTTTTGGGTGGGCTCTCAGGACTAACGAGAATAGTGATTGGATGTTAATTTTGAGTATAAAAGTTGTGAACTTCCTGATCTAGGGGTCAGACCTCTTGGGTTTAGACCTTGGAAGCTTCTAATAAATTTAACCTGTATATCTTTCTCCATTAACTTGTCTCCAGAGCGTCTCTGTTCACAGAGGTACGAGATCTGAAGGCATCACTGACAAGGTGAACTCTCCATCCTCTTTTTGTTCCTTTTTTCCACTCAGAAACTCACAGGGTGTGTGCAGATTGAGGGCTGAGACAAAGCTTGGACTGGGGACACCAGGGTTGACTCTGTGTGATGGAAAGTTTGGTCTTGGATAAAAAGGATAATTGAAGTTCTCAAGTAACCTTAAGTCGGAATAGCTTTTCTGTGTCCTTATAAACAAATGTTGCCTTAAATTATTGTAATAAAGGTATTTACTATGCAGAGAAATCAAACTGTTTTTTGAGACTAAACCAGAATGGAAGAGGTTGGAAGGCCATGCCTGAGACATCTCCTAAATGTTCTTTTACTGGCAGCTATCAGGGAAGTAAGTGTTTATCTGAGAGAGGTAAGTTAAGGTGGGGGTCTGAGTCAGCTGAGACACATCTGCCTCCAAATGTCACCATAGACATATTTATTTATATTTAATTGCTCCTACAAGCACACATGGCAATGCTTTAAAGCAGGGCTGAGATCAAGGAATTCTTGGCTTAAAAATTTCATCTTGTTGTCAGCAGCTCATGCTACTGAAGAAGAAAGATCAACGCATCCCTCCTAAGGAATTGGCTGAGATGGATGGGATTAATTAATTCCTGATTCTGTCTCTCTCTATTGAAACTAAGGGAAGTTTATAAGAATAACTTGTATCAGACAACCAAATTTCAAGGCAGGAGAGCTCTGCTCACCTACCATCAGAATCCATGAGCGAGGGAATTGCAGTATTACTACCTGGCAAAGATATAAAGCCTAATATTTGACAAAGTGCTTTTCCAAATGCATGAAATGGCTCAGCACTCAAACCCCTCTATTGCCACAGTATGAGCCAAGATCCCTTAAATGAAGAAAAATGTTCTGTCCACACTAGAACAAACATGCACCACAAATGTGACTTCTCTAAACTCTACAAAACCTCAGAAAGATCTGCCTGGTAAATCAAAGGAACATTTTGCTGTGAGGAAACGGAGAAGTCACGATTCCAGGGTGGAGCTCAAGGCTGTTTGGGTTTGTTGTATCCCATGTACAAAGGTGATGTGAGTAGTGAGACACTTTGAACTGGGCCATTACTGAACTTTTCAAACTCACTCACTTCTATCTCTGGGATTCCTCTGTGCCATCTTCGAAATTATAGCCAATGCCAGGGTTAAACTGCCAAAGATATCTTTGTAAAGGACCTGGAGAGACCCCTCACGTGGCCCAGTCATGGGGGGTTGGCATTTAATCTTTAAATAGCTTTTTGTAATTGTTTTTAACATTCTCATTTTGATGTTCAAACCCCCTGAACTGTGCTGGTTGTGCACAGTTGAGCACTAGACCCATTTTTATTGACAGCTGGGATGTGTATGACAACAGAGTGGCACAGCAGCAGATAATCAGGTACAAAAAGGGGACATGGATGGCTGAATTCTGCCATTGTTGAGTTGCCAATCAAAGCCCACATTACTATTCGAAAATGGGTTGTCACATCCAGGGAGCTGGAACTTGCCTGTCAATCTAAAGTGTTATGTGTAGACACAACCTCAGACCAAGGTCTAAAAATTATGTGACTGACAACTGTACCCTGCAGCAGGAGCAGAATTCCCTCCTCCCAGTTTTAATTGCACGTCTCTTGTAAACAAATGTATTTTAAAATGCTAACCAAGATGCAACTGTGTTTAACTATGATTTTCTTCCTAATCTTCCAGAGAGTTCCTTAGTATTCGTGTAAGACTTTGAAGCACTGCATGACATGGTAAGTATGATTGTTCAGCTGTCTGCCTCTTTTGGAAATTACAGCACAGCTAAAAGAAGGCAGAGAGTTTCCACTATAACCCACGACTCTTAGATGCTGAAAACTTCCAGAAAACAAAAGGTGTTTTAAATGTAAAACTTTTCCTGTCACTCTCTGAGTTGAGCAATTTGAAAGGAAAATAAGATCCACTTTTTTTTCACTTGACATTTCCATTCCAGCTCAGTCCCTGACTTTCTTCCTTCTCATGTTGACTCAAAACTAACTTTCAGAGTCATGAATGCACCTGTAGTGTCCTGACTCTGAAAGCCTGGTGCATACTTGAGAATTGAAGGACAATTTTGACAGATCATTTGGATACAAACCAACCTGGAATATGTTTAGGCTGGAAAAGAGAAGAATTTCTGCTAATTCCATGTAGCACATATTGTTCTGTGTTAACCAATGAGATTTATTTGAAGACTTTTTTTAATAAGGATAATTTTATAGAATCACAGAATGGCCTGGATTGGAAGAGACCTTAAAGACCATCTTGTTCCTACCCCCTGACATGGGCAGGGACACCTTCCACCAGCCCACGGTGCTTCAAGCCCCATCCTACCTGGCCTTGGACACTTCTGGGCATGGGGCAGCCAAAACTTCTCTCAGCAACGTGTTCCAGTGCCTTCCTCCCCTCACATTTATAAGGTTAAAGAACTTATGCTAAGCTGGCAACTAAATTTTCATTACATTTGTGTCAAGAAGATTAACTACATTTTTAAGAACTTTTTCCAAAAAGATCTAAATATTTTTTGTGAGATTTATTTTTTCTTGAGTTGTTTGCCTTGAACTTTTTACATTTCTCTGTTTACAATTGCCATATGGACATGGGTAATGGTAATTTATGCAGGGTGTTTAGGTATTTTTATACACCATTTTTATACATTTTCAAATAGGCAGATGGAGTTTAGCTGAAATTAGTAGAGCTGTAAACAAGTGGGTATGAACCAGGGGTGTGTGAGAGAGCTTGCTCCTTGTTGTTTGTTTAACTGTAAGAAAAGATCAAAGCTTCTTAAGGTGTGTTGACATCAGGAGTCGGTGAGTAGTAAAAGAAGGAGCACAACCAACCTACTGAGGTCCATGAACCCAAACAGCCTTCACAGACACAGGAGAGGAGCCTGCTCTATAGCAGCCACCTTGCAGAAGTGATAAACACAAAGGATTGTAGGAATAATAAGACAAGAAAGGCCAAGGAAAGCAGGGAGCCTCCAAAAATTTGCCAGATTACCCAAACCAACCATGGGCTCATCCTACAGATTCTGGGCTTTGTTATAATTTCTGATGTGCTTCTTGTGAAGGTACTGAATGTGACCAATATGTTTTGCCTTGTTCCATCATGAGAGCACCAGCTGGTGATGCTGAAAATAAAAAGGTTATCCAAAAAGGCCTTTCTTGGGTCAGACATGGGCAGAGGATACTGAGACTCCTCAGCACAGCCTCATGCTGTGTCTTGGTTTCTCTCCACCATCAGCCCTCAGGGAGGAGTTGGCAGAGACCTCCTTGCTTTCAGAAAGGGAGATGACAGCTGGATGATGTTCTGGTGTTTATTATGCCTATTTAATATGTTAAATTGGGTAAAATGGGTAATAGTAACTCTGTAGTTACTCTGGGCTCTTAGTCCCACTCCAGAGAAAGAACTAAACCACAGGAAACATCCAAACTTGCAGCTGCAAGGGAAATGAATGTTATATCACAACTAGGGCTTGAATTGTCTCATTATTATTCCTTAGATTAGGACAGGATCAGGTTATTAGTTGATATCTGATCTAGGGGGAGAAGGAAAAGAAGGAAGAGAAGGAGAAGGAGAAGGAGAAGGAGAAGGAGAAGGAGAAGGAGAAGGAGAAGGAGAAGGAGAAGGAGAAGGAGA
>JAOXXN010000471.1:69735081-69747777 GCA_026770055.1 Myrmophylax atrothorax
CAGGGATAGGTGGGATATTGGAAAGGAATTCTTCCCTGGGAGGGTGGGGAGAGAGGGTGAGAGGGAGAGAGGGAGAGAGGGAGAGAGAGAGGAGAGGGGAGAGAAGAAATATCTGCAGAGCACATGGATGACACGGCAGGGCATGGTCCCATCCAGGGTCCTCAGACAGTACAGCTGTGTATAAATAAATGATTATTTCAAGTACCTAAACCTGGTGTGATTTATATCATTACCCTTTATCAAGTGCCCACTAAATGCCATAGCCTTTTAATACAATTTCTTGTGCTCCTGTGTCAATTTCTGGAGTATTTTAGGGCACTGAAATTCATTATAGATATGACTACAGTGACATTTGTTTTAATTAATTTCTCTATTATGTCACAGCTTGAATGAGAAGCAATCAGAAATTATTAAACACCATGCTTAGTTCATAGTTTGGATGAATCTTCAATTTGCTTATGAAATTACTTTGGAAGTAGATGCATAAAAGTAAAGTAGTTCTCCACTGCTGAAGGGCAGTTGGGGCTCTTCATTTTTCTTACAGCAGAAGGTGGTGTTGATAAAGTCATAGAGTTGCTGGGGGTGGGGCCACCTTGTTCTTGTTTTGAACAGTACCAGGTACAGTGGCATTCCTGTCTTAAGATGGGACCTCCTTGGGACTAAATTACTAAAGAGGAATATTGGATTCAGCTTCTCAGAGGACTTACCAAAATTCTAACAAATTGGGGATAAAAATGAAAGCAATGCTACCTAATCCTAGGAGTGGTTAAATCCTGAGCTTACAGTGGAATTCCATGTGCAGAATTCCTCTGCCCAAACCAGACAAGTCCCAACAGCCACAGTGACAAGACTGTAGCTGGGATTAGGGGCTACATAGGCCACTGGGAAACAGGAGTTTGTAAAAGAAGGTTTCCCATTGTGGTTGTTACTCCATCCTGCCAGTGGCAGTACATAAGGGGTGTCTTATCCTTCCCATTCTTCACAATGTGGCTTAGTGGGAATGATTTTGGGCCACTCACAAGGGGAAAGACATTGAGGTGCTGGAGCATGTCCAGAGGAGGACAACAAAGTGGGTAAAGGGGCTGGAGGAGGTTGCAGTAGACGAGTTTCAGTCTCTTCTCCCAGGAAACAAGTGGCACGATGAGAGGAAATGCACTCAAGCTGCCCAGAGGAGATTTAGATTGAATATTAGGAAAAATTTCTTCATGGAAAGGAATGTTAAGCATTGGAACAGGCTGCCCAGGAAGTGGTGGAGTCCCAACCCTGGAAGAGTTCAAAAAACATATGGATAAGGCACCTGAGGACATGGTTTGGTGGTGAACATGGTGGATGGTTGGACTCGATGATTTTAGTGGTCTCTTCCAACCTTAAAAATTCTATGATTCCATGATGGTATTTGGTCTACGGCTGGACTCAATGACCTTGGAGGTCCTTTCCAACCTTAACCATTCCATAATTCTGTGTTTCTGTTATAAGCCAACTCTGCATTCAGCACATCTATTGCAGTGGGGAACTGTGAGTTCAGTCCTGCTGCTCTCTGCCAAAACCAGGCCACGAAAATTGTAGTAAACCCTTGACCTGCAGCCCTTTTCCATGTCCAGACTGGTCAGAATCAAAATGCAGGTGCCTCGGAAGATGCTAAAAGACAGATTGGAGGTATTATCCAAAAATACAGTACAACAAAATTAGGTTTCTTGTCAAACACACTGATTGATGCCCATTATGGTCTTTTAGGAGAGGGGCTCAGCTCACTTTTTAAGCAATATGCTAGAGTTTAGAGTCATTTGGGAATGGGAAGCCTACCTTCAGTGCCTTCAGTCGCTGAAGAATCTGTAGCCTGCAGTTTGGGCAGTGGAGAGTGTGCAAAATAAATAAATAAATACCAAAATGCACCGAGTCACAGACCTGATACTCGCAGATGTAGCTGTGCATGGTACTCACTGAAAAACCCAGCTCTCAGGGGGCACCGAGGTGCTGGTTTGCATTTTACCCAGTGACTTTTTAGCACAGTAATCAAACCACTGATATCTCCCTTTCTTTGCCATTAGTTGTTATATTCCTGCCCCTCAGGGATTTATTTAACAGCAAAAAATTAGCAGGTAGGTTGAAGCAGAAAAGTTATCAATCAGACTGATAAATGGCAAAGATTGCTTGAATGGGAAGTAATTAAGATTGTGATGATAGGTTTAGCTCAGGAGGTGGGGAAAACAGAAATAACACCTTGCATTTGCAGTCATTAAGCACCGAATATTTTGCCAATTAAAATCCTACAGTGAAGGGAATGCATAAAGCACTTGCGAGATGATGACTCACGTCTTGCTCACACCAACCTGCTAATGAAGAATTTTTCATGCCTTCACAAGTGATCTCTTCTCACCTGATCCCCACATAATAACATCGGATTTGATTTACGCCGAATTAAAATATCCTGGAGGGATAAATAATCCTTATTCCTTTGCAAATACACCTCTACTCGAACAACTGGTTCAGTAGCCAGTGTTTAGTTACAACATCCCAAAAGCTGAATGATGCTGAGGGGTATTTTGAAGTGCCACATGGGTAGGGTTTGGTGTGGTTTGGCCCAGGCTGTCAAACCCATGTGACAGGATAGGCCAGTCTGATATTGCTGCTTATGTAAAATCCTACTTCTAAAAAAAGGGGAAAAAAAAAAAGAGAAAGAAAAAATTGTAATCAAAGAAAATTAAAAAATACAGACAACCAAAAATATTTCTTGCAGCATAAATCTTTGCAACAAATATAAAATTAATTTATGCCATGTGGGTGTCACTTTACACAAAGGATTGAGCAGCATGAGACTTAGTTTGACTCAAACCTCATTCCTTAATTTCAGCTGCTTTGATTATTGAAAACAATTTTTTTACACAGGGGAACATTTCCCTGCCTTAAGTCTGCCTATCCCAAGTTTGTTAATATTTTAAAAGACTTCTAAAAAAAGAAGAATGCTTTGTTCTTCCTGCTGCCAACTGGGAAATTTATATGGAGCTCTTAAGCATTAATGCAAAAATGAGAAAGATAAGTGCAGTAACTTTTATTTTAGACCATTATTTAACAAGCAGGGTTCTATTTTTTCTTTTCCCAGCTTTATCCCACCTTCCTAAAAGCAGATTAATTGGGTGTATTATCATTAGGTTACTAGTGCTACTCTTCTTAACACCTGGATGTGGCGCTCAGTGCTCTGGTCTGGTTCAACAGGTGGTGATTTGTTAAAGGTTGGACTTGATGATCCTGGAGGTCTTTCCCAGCCTAAATGGTTCTATAATTCTATTATTCACTTTGTTTCACAGACACTCACCTTCTGCACCTGTTGAAAAACCCATTTGAAGTTGATTGGGATAAAATTAAAATTCACTTAAAAACCTTCTTGCATTTTATTGGGGTCTTTGCTCAGGTCTCACACAGAGCTGGGTCATGGTCTTATGTGTCCAATCCCACTCATGCATGATTGTTACTATTTTAAAATGCAAGAAAAACATTTCCTAAATACAATGAGTGTGTAAAAAAGACTGAGTTACATGGCCATTTCTGAAATTGCAGGAAGAGTTTCTGTACAAATCTCTTTTCCACATGCACTGATCAAGACAGTCCACTGCCCATCAACCTCTTCCCAATTATTTTCTGCTGCCACTGCAGTTTGCTGCTCATCACTAACAATTTAAGTGCTCTATTACTTCTTACTATAAACACCCACAGAAAATGTAGAGTTTTATTCCACTTAGTTGTTAAGGAAAATAGCCCTAACGTTTTGAACTGGGCTTCTTTGCAGCACAGTTTTAGAGAATTCACCAACTGCCCTCTGTTTATTTTAAAGCAGGATATAGGAAAATAATACTCTACTTTTATCTGCAGCTTTAACATGTAGAGAGGAAAAAACAGCAAAAAACAATTTCTCTAAATATATTGTAATCAAGAGATAATCCATAAGTCTTCCTTTAAACAGATTTTTAAGACACTGTGGCAATCTAAAGGTTATATAAACTTCAGCTAAGCTTCGTAATATAGGTGTTTAAGCATTATGGAGATTTGATTTTTAACTTAGTGTTGTACAAAAAAGCCTTTATCCTAGGAAATATGCAAATTTAATTTGAATGCTAAACAGAGATTATTGGTTATTAATGCCACCATAAAGCACAGATATATTGGTAGCTAACATGAGTCACCCAAACTTAAGACTTTGGGCACAGATTTCTTTCAAAATATCCATGTTTCTTGGGGGAAAAAATTAATAAGAATTAGATTAGCATGTTTCCAGAATAAAAATGCATTCAGATAATGCAGAGTGCCATAGAGGGAAGGATATTAGTCATCCTTTTCTGACCTACAGGGTCTAATCTTTATTATTAAAAAGAAAATAAAGTCAGTGGAGTGTAGCCTCTCTGCTATCCATCACATCATAAAGCCTTTGTGAGTAATGTGGTTTAAATAACCACCCACAAATATATTGGAAGGAGAGAGGATTTTTTGTGATTTTAGAGGTGGGAGAACAGAGTCAGGAAGGCTAAACTTTAATCTTTTAAGATATTAATTAGCAGAATAAGAGTTTGTTTCTCAGTGTGGTCAGTTCTGTAGAGCCATTTCCTGAGCTTTCAATGCAACCATCGCATCTCTAAACAAGAATACTTGGAAAAAACTGGGGGGGGGGGGGGGCAGTATCCAAGAGCCTTAAAGAGAAAACCAAAGTATTTCAGAAGTGATGAGCTAAAGGAGTGATTTACTGTGATCACAGACTCTGAGCAGCAGGAGGTTGGTGCAGATGTGGAGATTTACACCAGGTTTGCCCCTGACAACCACCCACTTGCCAGTCCAATCCTCCAAAAAGTGATGGGCAAAGAGGAGCATCAGAAGCTGAGCAGTAACACTGGCCTGGCTGTGTCACACACCCAGTGCAATTTTCCTCTTTGATCTTATTTAGGATTCACTCTCAGAGGGAATTAATTATCTGTGACCATTGCCAAATGAAAAGCACTTAGAGCTGTTATCACTGAAAATATATTTATTAACATTTATGGACCTTCCCAAGAAGCTTTTGGCTTCTACAGCAACTGAACTGTAGGGAAAATAGTAATTTTTTTAAAAACAAGATCTTTAAATCTGTCCTTGGTTTCTTTCAACTAAGAATTGTTCCTTCCATGGTGATTTGTGTCATTTAGAAGATCATGTACTTACATAAGGAATAGGATTTTACTCTTTGCCAGTCTCATGTTGCTAAAAACACTATTTGTCCAATGCAGCTCTTTCTGCAGAAAGTCTTGTACAAATCGGGTAAATAATACATTTAATTGTGATTGTGGTGCCAAGTGGAGCATGAAGTCAGGGTGGGGTAGCATCCAGAGCTATCAAAACAGCTTCCTGGAAAAGATTTCTATGGGATTTTATGCTACATGTTTCTCTCAAATTGTCATTTGGCTCTATGAGAATCCTGGATTGCAACTTTTCAGGACAATGAATAAAAAGCATGACTCATGGGATTTTTTTGGGTTTTTTTGAGGAGTGGGAGGGGAGGATTTAATGCAGTTACTTGAAATATGATGTGTTTGAGAGAACTTTATTTACTCCAACAGGGACCAGGACAGCAAATCAATATTAATCAGGTAATACACCCAGGGGAAATTGGAACCATTGTCACACTTGGCACACTTATTTGCTACATTTATGAGCTCATCCAGTTAATTAATTGTTATAAAATTCACAATGTGTCACAGTGGGTCCCTCTAAGGTTTTTCCTCCTGTTTACAGTTCACCTAAAATGTTTTCCATTTCGTAGCAAGGGTCCAAATGTCATGAAGTGCTTCCAAGTCTCAGTACCCGCACAGGACACCATTTCAAATAAGTATCATGAGATGGGATTGAGCCAGAGAAACAAGGTATTATAAAGCAATTAAGTATGAATTTCTCACCTGTTAATCACCTTGAAAAGCCTGTTCTCATGCATAGCTTTTAATTAAAAAAAAAAAAGGACCATAATTTGGGGTAGGTTATCAGGCTTTCCAGGACTGGGACAAATTTGGTTTGAGTTTGCCTAAGGGCCAGACCAAGTGCAAAGGGATCTAAGGAGCCATAAATCCACATCCTACAGATCTTATTTCGTGGCGGGGGGGGGACTTTACTGGATAAAACAAGCTGAAAAACAAGTCCAAGCATATTCCTGCCTGCATTCTGGGAAATCCTGGACCTGCCTTAAGCACCTCTGTAGCATCATCCAACAGGTTTCAAAACTGCATTCAAATTAAAAAAAAAAAAATCTATTCACAATTTGCAGGGGTTCCCAGAAGATTTTAGGACTAAACAACAGCTTGAGTTATATCACCACAGAGGCTCTGTGCTTTTGTTGCATGAAAATGCTGCTTCATTTGAGTATTTAAAATCTTCACTGAATTTGGAGGATGCACATCATTGAACCAGAACCTTTTTTCCAGTGCAGCAAACAAAATCACACTCTTTTTACATATATTAATTGTGGCTAACTGCTCTGGGCTTTTACTGTGGGAAACAGTTTTGGGTCTTGGGATAATAACTAAAATAAAACCCACTAATTCTGCACACAAACGAGGAAGATGGAAATATTTTATACATTCAACTCTGAGTTATGCTGGTTAAAAAAGATTAGGAGGTGGAAAAGCCAAGAAAGCCCAACTAGATAACACAGAAGTAACTAAATTAGAATTATATGGTTAGTGTGCTCATCTTTGGAGGACTTGCTGACAGGTTTCTCTAGAAAACAGCTTGAAGAAGCAGAAAGCAGAGTAGTCCTGACATGAGCTGAAGGTCTCTCTCAGCAGTCCAGTGCAAAGGTGTTGGTTAATGGTAGATCAAATGTCCTTCCCTTCGTACCCAAAGAGCAGGAAAAGGGATGCTCTTAAGGATGTGCATGAAATGAAAGATTTGGACATTTACTGAGAAGTCCAGGAGTGCTGCTGCCCAAGCCCCTGTTTCCATCTGCCAGCACCCCCACCCTCATTTACCAAGGGAAAGGCTTCCAAAATTGCAGATACAGCTTTAGAGCTGTAGCTTTACAGCTGTTATAGACTAAAGTGCCTCAAAACGAGACAAAATAACAGATTTTAAAAATTGTCCAAGACCTTAAATCTTATGACATGCTACTGAATTAATTTCCAGTCTGTCTGTTATATTTTCATTTCCATCTTCCTACAAAGAAACAATAGGCTCTCTATTCTTCTGTGCAAGAAGAGCACACTGTTGCTGTCACCTGTGTTTTAACTCAGATTGTAGCACTTTCTCCTTTATTTTAGCTTTTCTATTTTTTCTGGGCAAATGAGTTCTTAATCTGAACTTTCTCAATGCACTTCTAGTGCACCTTGTTTTCATTTCCTACTTGTTTCATTTTGGTAAAGAGTACAGGGGAAGTTGTCTAAAATTATGTGAAATAAGTTTTGAAAACAGTTGCAGTGTTTAGAATGATAATTGGTTTGGCCAGAGATGAGTCATAAGTATTGAAATGCAAGGAATAAAAATTTGGTGTTATTTTGTTTGGCTGAAGTAGAGTTTTATTCCTTCAGGCCAATCAGAGTCAATAATTATGTCTCGTACCTTCTACTTTTATGGGGGGGGTGGTGTTATTTGTTTAATAAAATGGAATTATGCACCATGCTAAAAGGGAAACATGGTTGCTATGAGCTTACTTAAAAACATAGCTATTTTTGGATGTGATCTCAGAGTTATTTTTTTTCAGTCAAAGTCAATTCACTGCCTGTTCAACATTATTACATTAATATCACCTGGAAGATTTATGGAAAGTAGCAATGAAGTAATAAACATGACCCTTCTGATATCAATCACCCTTCACAAGGGAGAATACAAAAACATAACTTGTCTTCACAAAGTCAGGAGCCAAACCGAGAAGTTTCAAAACCAGACTTAAGTATGTACAAGAAGAAATACAGGAGCAGGCAGGAAGCAGAGGAAATGGCCTCAAGGTGCAGCAAGAAAGGCTTAGATTGGGTATTAGGAAAAAGTTCTTCACTGAAAGGATGGCCAGACACTGGAACAGGCTGTCCAGAAAAGTGCTGGAATCGGCATCCCTGGAGGTGTTCAAAAGATGTGTGGATGTGGCATTAGGAAATGTGGTTTAGTGGTGAACATGGTGGTGCTGAGGTACAGGTTGGACTCGATCATCTCAGAGGGCTTTTTCAACCCTAATGATTCCAAGAGACTATGAAATAAATGGAGGGAGAAGCCCCAGCTCCGTGGAACATTTATATGTGTATATATATATATATATGTGTGTGTATGTATGAGGGATTAAGCTGAAGAGCAGGAAAGATGTATAGAGAGGACATATAGAAGAAGACAACTATATAATCATGATCTATCTTAAGAACTCCTTTCCAATCCACTATGATCAACATTCTACCCAGCAGACAGGGATCAGAAACCTGCCAGGAGCTCCTGTTCCCAGAGCAAGACCATTCATCATGGCACAGGCTTCCTCTAGGCATCCACCACAGGAAGGCAGAGCAGTTCAGGACTTCCACCATAAGTCACAAGCCACCTCTCTGTGTCTCTGTCCCCTTTGCTCACTCAGAGCCCTTAGTGTGGTGCATAAGTCAAAAAATTGTTTTGCTGCATCATAGCAGTGGCAGGAGAGCATCTCTTTGCATTGCACGAGCTGATTGCAACCACTTGCCATGTTTATGACAGTCCCCATGAAACTCCATATGTGGAATGCAGTTACAAGTCCTGGGAAAGTTCAAGCTACAGATCGCATTCTTCAATAATATGTCTCCATGCCTATAACTTAGTGCTGCCTCAGAGTCCTCTTAATGAACTTGGGCAATTACCAGAGTGGCATTTATTGGGCACAGCTGGACTGTCTGTGCCACTGCTCAGAGAGGGTGATGGAAACACAGCACCCCTTCACCCACAGCCAGCTGTGGATGTCTGGAGCCTCCCTGTCTGGAGGCTTTCCCATGGCTCATGCCCTGAAGCCTTCAGCCCTCACAGGGCTCATTTCCCAGGAAAAGAGCCTGTTGGGATTCACCCAGCACAAAGACACACAAGGTTGTCAGCCCCAAATTCACTGAAATTCGGAATGTGGACTCAACAGCAGCCCCACCATGGCACACAGAAGAATGTGAGCCCCATCCCTGGAGTGGAGGAAGTCTTGCTGTTTTAAGCTCCTCTCTCCAAATACAATCACCTTTTGGGGTGTAGTTGTGAGAAATACATAACACAGTGGGATAAGGTAGTCAAGCAAGGTCCATCAACAGCAAATAATTCAGAGAAGAATATGAAAACTGCATATTCAAACTGCTTCATTTATTTTTATTGGGTTTTTTTCTTTAATGAGTAAGAAAAGGTGATTCCACTTAAAGTCTATTCAAGGAAAAAAACCCCATCTAATGGGTGCTATCAAAGTCTTGCAAAATTTTAAGAACCTTGGCAATGAATCTTAAATGTTTAAAAGGTCACATGTATTATTGTAGATAGGCTGTAGATTTAAAGGAGGGATGGAAAATAATATTTCCAGTATGTTCTTAACTTTTTGCCCTCTGATACATATTTTCATTATGCAAATTTTATGACCAAACCTACAAGAATTAGGTTTCTTACCCTTTCCTATAACAGTTGGACTTCTCCTTTTCTTTGCTTCTACCTCAGAGACACTACTTTGGGTTTGGTTTTTTGGGGTTTTTTTGCCACAATTTCTCAAGATGAAGCTGAACAATATTTTTTTTTTTTTTAATAGAATCATAGAATTTTTTGAGTTGGAAGGGACCTTAAAGATCATCTCATTCCAACCCCCTGCCATGGGCAGGGACACCTTCCACCAGCCCAGGGTGCTCCAAGCCCTGTCCAACATGGCCTTAGACACTTCCAGGGATGGGGCAGCCACAGCTTCTCTGGGAAAGCTTGTCCAGTAGGTCACCATCCTCACAGTAAAGAATGTGATATTTCCTTCTCTTTACTTTTAGCAGATCTCAAAAAGCAAGCCACAAAAAAGCATAAAATTTTCAACTGATAAAGTATAACAACACCAAAAAAAGTTTGTTCAAGGTTGATGCAGTCACTGCTACGGAGTTGAAATTTTACCCCACACAGGCACTTCCATGTGTGACAGCAGAGTCTATACAAGAGATGAGTTTTAGTATCCTCAAGCCAACAAAAAGCTTGAACTAGAAATAAAGGAAGATTTTCTTTACCTCATGATGGAAGTGCGTGTTTATGAAACTGAGAAACTTGGATGCATTTTCAGCTTCACACGTGATGAGCTGAGGCTTCAGATGTATTTCTGTCTCTTGTTTGCAGGGCAGGCATTGAGTTCCAAACTGAAGCTGTTGCATTTCCACATCCCCTGTGGTGAGTCCCTGTGGAAAATGAGCCTACATCACTTAATGCTTCAGGGAATTTTCATATTCATGGGAAGTAACGTTATCATAGCAAACCACAACAATAAGGACAGATTTATGGAGAGACAGTGCTATACCTCCTTTTTTTTCTACCCTTGGAGACCAAATCCTTCTCACTATGCATAACCAGCTTATGTGAATGACCACTGGCATACAGGGCAACTCAAATAACTAATTATCCAGGGGTGGTCTAACTGCATTTCCCATTGGATGAATATCTAAAATTGCAGTAATTTCCAGAAAGCCATGCTATAAATGCACATGGACTTGCAAGACCTCATTGGGGTTTAGTTTGTCTTTTCAGATGAACTGAGGGAGCATTTGACTGATAAGGATCTGCCAAGAGGGATTAATGCTTTTAGTAATGTACAGTACATTGTTTCCCTCTTCCAAACACACACACACACTCTTCAGAATCAAAGTCCCACTATACCAGCTGCCTTGAAACCATGGTGATAATTAGATGGATTGTGACAGGATAGCCCACCCTGATATGACCTAAAATCCAATCAGAGCATTCATACTATATGAGCCATCACAGCAGCTCAACTGCTGGCCCAAGGTGCTGTCTTGGAATTAAATTATGCTAAAACCAGCCTGTTTCACCAGACTGAATGCACATCCTGATTTTGAAAAAGGATTTGACAGATAAGCTGTTCTGCCAGCCTATAGGTCTGTGAGTGCCAGCTGATCACTTTATACTATACAAGTCCAGTCCCCTTCCACACACCAGGTTCTGCTGCCATAACCCCTCTTGTGTGTGTGTGTGGAGAGCCCTCCCTTGGTGGGGTTGCCCTCCAAGGATACTCCTTGAGGCTGAGAGAAAGAGATCTCCTCATGAGCATTGTTCTGGGAGAGTTACATCAAATCTCTACTTCATAATTATTTCTTTTTTGCCAGCTTTAATATAATTGCTGCAATAATTGCTTCAATACAGTGCACTATCTTATACTATACTACTTTATGCTATATGATACTCTACTAGTTGTTTTAGCTTTTATATTATGTAGTAAATAATTCTGAATAAGGTCTTTGGTCATTCATAATAATAAATTATTCATTTCATATAAATATTGTCATTTTGCCAATCATTAAAACCTGAAGGACAAAGGTGGTTCAATCACCCCTCTGTAATTCCTTAAATTTATACAGTTGACACAATCCAAGGCTAAGATTGGATTCAGCCTCACCCAGCCTCCTCTCTGAGAAGGGGTTTTAGGAAGTCAGGGAGTCCTTTCCACACCTCATGACTCAACAGCAGGGCTTCTGTAATAAATTTTGTCTAAGCCTTCCACTCCCACCTGTGACACCGATTTCAAATATTTGCTGCATTTTGTGCAGTTATTGCTTGACAACAGCGAGTTAAACCTGCACTCCTTGAGCTCAATGCACAGTTTCTGCGACAAGGAAGAGACAAAATCATTTTGTGAAAAGAGTTTAGGGGTTGATTTGCATTAAGCAATTCTGAACATGTTCTTGTAGTTTACAGCTAACATCAATCATGGTGGAAAGATCATATATTGAAATGCTTGGAAAAAGTTTCAGCATGGAAAGTGTTTTGCAGAATTATTGTATGGACAGACAGCAAGAAATTTATTTGGTTTATGTCTTCCAGGAGACAGCGATAGGGTTGATTAATCAACTGAAAATGTCAGGATTTGAGCCTCAGATCTGGACTTTCTAACCACTGGGAAAGGCTTAATCTTATACTGGGAAATCCTGTATTCTGAGATTACAGAATAATTGCCCAGTATTAGAGCTATCCATGGCAAGAGTCAAGACTTTACTAAGAGGCCCAACATAAGGAAATGAGGGATAATGAAACCAGGATTGCAGTCTGTTCAATGCTGCTGGGATGTATTATTCCAAATAGGACAGCCAGGATGCATAAACTTCAGAGAGATAAAGGGAAAAGAATAAACTGTTTCATCTGGTTATTACCCTGAGAAACAGCATTTGGAAAATACACACCACTGATGTAAGATGAAGAGCTCTGTTATGTGAATATCAACCACCATAAGGACAATTTAAAATAAATTAATAAAATAGTTTGACTGTCAGCAGAATATGAGGCAAACTGGTTGAGATAAAATGTTACATATTGATTTTCATGATGCCATAATAGCTCATACATCCTCACTGCCAGTGTTCAACATTCACTGAATATATACAAACTATTCAAGAATCAGAAACAGATTCTTGTAGTTTATTATAAACATTAACTCTGAAACAAGTTAAAACAGATTAGAGTAATTGGAAAGGCATTTTTTAGAAATTGAATGCTGGCACACTGAATGTTATCAAGCGAAAT
>JAOXXN010000471.1:69747877-69760281 GCA_026770055.1 Myrmophylax atrothorax
TCAAGCGAAATGCTCTGTTCAGACTCAGTTCTTTGCGTTCTGTCCACTGATTGCCTTGAGCAGAGAGAAAACATTGCAAGATAGCCAAGTGGTAATGGGCAAATTTATCTTGAGTGAAAAATTCCTTGGAGTTCAAAGGCTAGGTCAGCCCCCCAGTCCTTCCACTCTTACTCTTCTGAGTCCTCAAAGGGCAAGTGAACCCAAATTGATGCTGCCTGGGTTGGGGCACTGCAGCAAAGAGCCCAGTCACATTGATTCTCCATGGGGTTAAGGAAAGTTGAGGGGATTCAATACCTCTTGGCATCAACATCTCCAAATGAGAGATAAAGACCTTTCCTTCCAGCCAACATTGACACTGTACCTATTTTCAGAGCCATTTTCTTGATTTGCTCAGGTTATTGCTGCGATTAAGCACACAAATCATGGAACTGCAGACAAAGAAAAGCCAGGTTCAAGATCCCCATTGTATTTATATTTACCATTAAGAGTGACTCATCTTAGGGATGGGCAAGACTAGACAGACCCATATAAAGTAAAATGTACAGTTCACCTGGTGCTTGCAGGAAGTAAGGAGGTTGTGTGGGCAAATTAAGCCTTAGCTTGGAAAATAATAATAGCAGGGTTTGTTCCTTCTCCTCTGTGTCTGAAAGGAATCAACAAGGTCACATTATTTCTTTAGAAGAAAAATGAAGCTGGGAGTTTCAAGCAGAAATCAAACCTTGACCGGGAGAGTCTTGGAAACCTGAGGCTGCAGGTCATTTTCTGAGGAAGTTTCAATTAGCAGAGACACCCATTGCCATGAATCAGCAAGTGGGGATTACCCCTGAAGGAAAACTCCCTCCTTTGGGAAGCTCAACCATTGATGCAGTTATGAAATCATCTCTAAGTGTGAACATGACAGAAGGCAACTGTCAGCATTGTTTGCAATTCTGTTGGATGTACCTCAGTGCTGGTCTAATAATGCCACAGGGGACAAAAGTAAAGTTACTTTGGAAACTTTCACAACAATTGATGCTCCCATTCGGGGTTAAGGTGGACACAAGGAGAAGGATGTCTTGGACTGTTATCTCAGACTATTGATATCATGCATGTTGGGACTAGGTGAACTTAAAGGTCCTTTCCAACCCAACCTATTCTGATTCTATATAGGATTATACAGATGCTCCTTAGAGGAAACTGCCTTGTTTCTGGTGGGTATCAGGAAGAGGGAACCTCAAAAAAAGCAAGGGTCCCAAAATCAAATCTCAGAGACCTGTAAAACCTCATCAAACATTGTTTAAGGACATGCACTGGAGATGTAAGAGGACAAATTCATGCCATAAACAGTAGTTCCATTAGAGCTTTACTTAATGCTGTCTGTGCTTTCAGTCATACAGCAAAAGACTCCACAGATTACTGATTTTCTCCCCCTGAAAAAAAAAACCCAACCCTGGAAAACCTATAAGGAGTGGAGAAAGGTCTGTGGTATAGACACAGGAGATCAGGCTGAAGAGATCCTTTTCCTTTTTTTAGGGACAAAGAAAGAAACAGACTTCTCTGGCTAATATAAAACCTGTTCATTATTGCAAGAAGCAAGAGCACATATTCAGATATCCAGTTTTGGGCACACATAAATCTATAAATGTGGGTGTAATTGTGGATACACAGCATGAAATAGTTTTCTGCTCAAAGTGAACCCTACCAATGTGTTCCTTGCACTGGCCCTGCTTCCATGACTTCTCTGGTTAGCAGCAAGGAAACTTGATATGGGTTTGGAAAATGTCACGGAGAGCACCAGTTGTTCAGTTCCAGCATTCTGCCCTGGAGGCACTGAATTAATGTCAGAAATAACTGATTTCTCTGATAAAAATAAAGTAAGTGCCAAAACACATCAGTAGAGCAGGGAAATGCAAATGTTGGGGACAGAACCGAAGAGAAAACTAAACATTATTCACTCTAGACTGTGTATGTTATAAATAGTAATTGTTAACTGTTTTAGTCAGCACCAAAAATAATTTGTTTAGTGGCTCATTATACTTTTTCTTTTTTAATCATAGAAACAGAGGCACAAATATAACATGACAGATTCGCTCTTAAAACTCTATGTTTAGGTAAGAGTTTCCTCACTGACCCTGAAGTCAAGGTTTCTAAAACTAGGAAATATCTTTTCCCAGTAAACTCTGTTATTAAACGGGGAAACTTGGACGACTGGACGAGGTTTATACAAATAAATTATCTGTTTGTTTGCTTGGTGGAGAAACATGATCCAGACTTAGAAGCAGGGTGGCCCCTTGTAAAGGAGGAACCTGGGCTCCAGGATGTCCTTCAGACCTCTGAGCTCTGTTACAGCAGGTTGGTGAGACCACTTGAGAAAGGCCCATTGCTGATGGATCTTTATAATATCTCTCTTGGAGGCCTTACAGAATTCCCATCTCACCTCCCAGTGGTTTTGGGATTACCTTAGGAGCACATCCTGTCTTGCAGTGACTCAAGTGGAGTTGTCACGATAATCATGGAAGTTTCTGCTTTCTTTCACTGAGTTCTCAAGGCATTTATTCAGGTTTATGTTGAACTTCCACAGGCTTCTTGCCCCTCTGCCTACTGTGCCACTTCATCTCCAATAACAAATGTGAATCCAATGTAGGTAGACGTGTCCATTAATATAGAGGGAAGTTGTACCTTCACTGACAAGTGAGGATTTGGATTCACAGAGGTGAAAGGTGAGCTCCCTAGTCCTTTGTAGTATTTATGTGTTGATCTACTGTTGGGCTTAAGTCTGGAATGAGCCAGCTGGATGTTCAGGTGGACAAAACTACACCAGGACAGGCGTGACAAAGATAGTTTAGGTACAGACTGGCACTCTCTTTTGATCCAGCTTCACAAAATATTCTGCCAATAGAGAAATCACAGAATGACAAAATGGTTTGGGTAGGAAGGGACCTTTAAGACCATCTTGTTCCAACCCCCTGCCATGAGCAAGGACACCTTCCACTAGACCACGTTGTTCCAAGCCCCATCCAACCTGGCCTTGAATCCAGCCGTTCCTGCTTTCTTCCTTCAGCTGCCCAACAACTGGAGCATCTCTGCAGTTACCAAACCCTGTCTTTCCACAAATCCCAGCAGTGAGTGCCTCTGCCCCATCTCAGTGTTCACTCCTGTCTCTCCTCAGTGCAGTCCACACTGCACATCAAGTCAGCAGCACTTCTGCTCAATAAGGTGTAATTCAGGAGCAGAGAACAAGATACTGCAGTAGATGATAGAGACAACCCCATTTTGCACTGGATGACAATGATAACCCAATTGTTCTTCACAGACCAGCCTCAGTAAGAGCAGATAATTAACAGGTGTGTCTGTCAACGAAAACCCCATAAACAACCTGTGCTACCCACACATTTCTGGTTTTAGGCCCTCCTTGTGATTAAGGTGGAGGCACATGTTGTAAGAATGAAAGCACAGATAGAAATATGTGTTGGTAACAACAAATACTGGCTAACACCAAAGAACTGCTATTACCTTTGAGGAACACATTGCCATGACTGGAATGCTACATCCAGTCAGAAAGTCACATTTTAACATTCAGGAAAGTCATGGAAATTACTCAAAGTGAGGAAAGCAAGCCCTACACTGGGAGGTGTTTATTCCAGTAGTTCAGTTGGTGGAGAGATTAACAGGAGAAATAATTCTCTAACAGAAGGGAGAAGGTGTCAAACTACTTTGTGATGGGTTGACCCTGGTTGGATGTCAGGTGCCCCCTAAAGCTGCTCTGACAATCCACTCCTCAGCTGAGCAGGGAAGAGAAGATACAGTGAAAGGCTCCTGGATTGAGAGGAGTGCAGGGAGAGATCCCTCACCAGTTACCATCACAGGTAAAACAGATTTGACTGGGGAAGACTAGTTCAATTCATTACCATTAAAATCAGACTAGGGCAATGAGAAATAAAACCAAGTTGTAAAACACCTTCCCCTCACCCTGCTCTTACACCCAGACTCAGTTTCACTCCCAAATTCTCTCCCTTCTCCCCTCATTACCACCACAGGGGATGGGGAATGGGGACTGTGGTCAGTCTATCACAGGTGTCTCTGATACTCCTTCTTCAAAGGGGGGACTCCTCACACTCTTCCCCTGCTCCAATGTGGGGGCCTCCCATGGGGCTCATCCTTCAGGATCAGGTCACTCCAACATAAGTACTCCCTGGGTCACAAGTCCTGCCAGAAAATCTGCTCCAGTGTGAGTTCTCCTGCTCCCGTGTGGGGCCTCCAGGGGCTGCAGGTGGATCTCTGCTCCCCCCTGGACCTCCCTGGGCTGCAGGGGCACAGCTGCCTCCCCATGGGCTGCCCCACAGGCTGCAGGGGAACCACAGCTCTGGCACCTGGAGCAGCTCCTGCCCCTCCTGGTCTGCCCTGGGAGCTGCAGGGCTGTTTCTCTCACACGTTCTAACTCCTTTCCCCAGCTGCACTTGCTGTTGCACTTGCTGTTGCCTTGTTTTTATGCCTTCTTACACACCTTATCCCAGCAGTGCTACCACCATCTCTGATGGGCTCAGCCTTGTCCAGGGGCAGGTTCATACTGGAGACAGCTGGAATTGGCTCCATGGACACAGGGAAAGGTTCCAGTAGCTTCTCACAAAAACCACCCTTGTTGCCTCTCTGCTACCAAAGCATTGTCACACAAACCCAATACACCACTTAAATCCTTCGCCCCATTCATTTGGGATCTTCAAAGCTGAGATTGAATTAGAAGAAAAGGTTACTCTGACGATTGTTTTATGTTGTGTTTGTGACACTTCCAGAACACATCTCAGTTTAAGCTCAGCATTGCCTAATCAATATTGAGTCAAACACTGAATAATTACTTTAATCTGTATTTTTAAATTAACCTCAGCTATGAGGTAAGTTCTTTGGACTAGAGATGGAACAAAATATGCCTGCATTGCCCTCAAAATGCTCAGAGTACTTTCTGCCGAGCATTAAGATAATGATAATTATGAATATTCATGTTTCGGAATTTTGTGTCTCCTGGGTGAATTGAGCAGGATTTAAATTTGCCGTGGTATGAAATTGGGCAGATATATTTGTGTGTCTGTGATTTGCTTTGGCTGGGTTTCATTGCCTGCAGCTGCAGGCAGGGCAGGACCAGCACAGGTCAGGTGCACCAAAGCAGAGAGAGGACAGGACCTGCTTAGAGACTTTGCTCACGTCTGTGTTCACAGCATGCACCAGGATGGGATCCAGCAGTAAATCACCCACCCTTTGAACCTTTTTTGTTTGCTCAGATCCCACCAGGCATCCCCCACCTACTCCTTTGGAGCTGTAGCCCTGGATTCCTCCACACCCACAGCATGTTATGAGAATGAAATGGAAAGCGTCTCGTTCTACAGCTACTGGACTGATGGATGCTCAGAATGATGGTGCATGGTAGGCAGGTGCAAACTTATCTTTTAGGCTAATGGGATGTGAACAGACATTAATTCCAAATGTACATGGATTCTATATTTGAATTAACATAGCCTAAGTACATTGCTACACAGAATTACAGATTTATATATGTTGGAAAAGACCTCCAAGGTCATTTAGTCCAGTCTGTAACCAATCCCAACCTTGTCAACTAGACCAGGGCACTGAGTGCCATGTCCAGTCATTTGTTGGACACCTCTAGGAGTGGGGACCACTACCTCCCTGGGCAACCTCTTCCAATGCTTAACAACCCTTTCTGTGAAGAAATTCTTCCTGATGTCCAACCCGAACCTCCCTTGGTCAGCTTGAGGATGTTTCCTCTCATTCTGTCACTGGTTGCCTGGAAGCAGAGGCCAACCCCCATCTTGCTACCCTAGACAGTCTGGGGGGGAGCTGGTCGCTGTCATGTCCAATTCTGCATCTGTCTGAAATATAGTCTCTATATTAAGTAGGATTTAATAACCATCCCCAGTCTTTTCTCCTGCCTACAAGAAAGCAATTTAGGGCAACAGAACTGGGGAAGGGTCTGGAGCAGCAGGAGCGGCTGAGGGAGCTGGGGGGGCTCAACCTGGAGAAAAGGAGGCTCTGGGGGGACCTTCTGGCTCTGCAACTCCCTGCCAGGAGGGGGGAGCCAAGGGGAGTCAGGCTCTACTCCAGGGAACAGGGACAGAACAAGAAGAAATGCCCTCAAAATGTGACAGGGAAGGTTTAGATTGGACAATAGGAAAAATTTCTGTATGCAAAGCGTTGTCAAGCATTTGAATAGGCTGCCCATGGGAGTGGTGGAATCACCATCTCTGGAAGTGTTCAAAAAACATGTGGATGTAGCACTTGAGGACATGATTTAGTGGTAAACCTGCTGGTGGTGGTGAGGTGGTGATTGGGCTTGATGATCTTACAGAGCTTTTACAACCTTAATGATTCTCTGATTCTACAAAGTTCAAGGTCAGGTGAGACCATGTCATTTATTCTGTCCTCCTTTATATTAGCAGTCCTAAAATGAGGATGAACATTTAGTAGATACATTTGAACTTCATCTTCCTGTGTTTCAGTTTCTCATCAGACCAAGCCCAGTAACGAGGGAGCCTGTGCTCATCCCAGGGAGGTGTTGTGAAATAGTCATATTCAGAAGGCAGAGCACTCTGTAAATGAGACTGACAATAAAATCCAGAAGAAAGCGGATGATTTGGAACTACAGGCTGTACAAAAGGCAGGAGCATCACTCATGGTGGAGGGGGGAACATAAAGAATGAATAATTTCTCTTTTCAAGAGTGCTGTCCAACAGAGGCCGTGAATGAGGCGGAGCTCCTGCAAATAGAAAAGGAAGATGTGATTCTCTAATTTCAAAACACAGATACATAATTAATGCCAGAATTAGATAACCAATGAATCCTCCCTTTGCCTTTTTCCAGTGGCAAATTTACACCTACAGTGGTGTTCTTTGAAAATCAGAGAGGAAGTGTGCTATTATAGACACAATTCTTCTTGGACTAGGTTTCTTCCCCTGCCCACAATGTGAGCATTACTGGTTTTTCTACAATAGTTTTCACATCCATTGTGATTCTCAGGTCTTCTTCTGCCTGTCTTCCCTGTGCACCTACAGAGCTGCATGGGTTTGTAGTCACAAATAACCAAATCAGAGCACACATGTTTTATTCACATGAAATACTTGTAACAGATTAGATTAAAGATCTTCAGATCAACAACTTTTTCATTACATCAGCATCAGTAATGTTGTTATTAGGTTTTGCAGCTATGTAGAAGATTACCCAACAGATCTCATGGTACTTTAAATAGCTATTCCTGATAAATTTCTGTTGGCTTTGGCAGTTCTCCAGTACTGGAAGAAAAACAAAGTCGATCCCTTTGAGCATCCCTAAACATTTCAGCCCAGCAGTGAATTAGGGTTTTCACCTCCTCCAGTCTCCTTGTCATTTTGCCTAATCTCTGAGACACCGCAGAAGGTCTCAGGCAGTGGTTCTAGAGCTCTTTCTGTTCTTCCCTTTGGGAGTTCAACACAAAACAGGGAGTAGAACCAGAATATCCAAGGACTTGATTTCCCTCCAAGACTCTTCCTTGCTGGTCTGGAACATATGTTACTAAACTGTGTGTGAGTTGCTAAAACATGTGTTATTGTTTCTTTAATTTATGCATATTTTATTTTTACATATTATACCTCATTCTAGTCTACAGATTTGGTATTTTATCCCTAGGTAGGTGAACTTCTGATCAAAAACCATTGGATGTGTTTATGACAGCCTAGCTGTGATAGTTAAACAGCCAACATAGTTAGTGTATTTGTAATTCATTTTCAGATAATATTCCTCTCTGTAAAGAAAAACTGTGGAGAAAGGAACAATTAACTCCAAAGGAAATTATGGATTTAATTCAATCCTTAGTTATGAGACAACTTGGTACAGCCTTAAATCCACTAACACTCAGTACTTGAGGGTGCAGCCCTGCACCACCTCACGTTAATCAATTACCAACTCCAGCTTGCTTCTTGGACATTTTAAAAACCTTATAACCTATAGACTATGAGAATTTTTCTGTTATTTATCTGAAAAAGGTGATGCACAGTTGCCAAGTATGTTAAATACATGTCAAAACAGAAGATGCAGACAGGATATGAAGATGAAAATATATATGCTACTTAAATATATGCTGTTGGTAGACGAAGGGCACAGAGAGCCAAATTTGAATTTGCAGGTTGCAGGAAAGGGTACTGCTGTAAAAACCAACCAAAATATGCCACCAGTTCTTTAATGACCCCCAACAAGAGTAATACTTAGATTTGCTGTCATATATGACTGATAGCACTGTGTCCCAAAGCAGTGGCCTTTTAGCTTTGTCATCCTCAGCACACACGGACACGCTGGAGGGCGGAGACATCTCCCCCTGATACCCAGAGGAAAATGTTCCTGCCATTAGGATGTGAACCCAGGACATGGGACTCCTGTATTTAATTCACTTCTCAATCACCATCTACCTGTAAAGCACCTGGCAGGTTACTGAGCACCAGCTTTATTACTCTCTTGAAACCAATAGAGAAAAAAACCACTATTCTGTCTTGAAGAGCTGTTGCTGTGATAAATGTTTTTAAAGTTGCAGGCACTTTTATAATAGCTATTCCCTACAGTGACTTCAGACACATCTGCTAAAGATGAGGGTAGATGAGCAACTGCAGGAGAACTATTTGTAATAAATATACTTGTTCAGCCACAGTTCACTTTAAAAATTCTGCCACAAAGCCAAAAGTCCTCATAAAACTCAGCCCTGAAATTTATCTTTATAAAGAAGAGAGAAGACATTCACAGAGTTCTGCAGACACATAAAATGTTAGTCCAAAAAGTGGTTTACTTCCTATATATGGAACTAAATGGTCAAAGGTATTAATTTAATCTCATCTTCCTTATTTTCAACGATGTTCTCATGCGAACAGAGTCAGAGCACTGAAAATTAGGAGATGTGGGACTTTTTCTTGAGTGTGCTTCAAAACCAGGTTATCAATTTTCTTATAAAATAAACATATTCTCTCAAGTGGTCTTCAAATTCTTTTGTAATGGGAAAGTTTTTCTGCCCACGTTGATTTCCAAAGCAAAGTCTTTTGAGATTTCTTCAATAACCCCCCAAAATAATCATCTGTGTGATGGGTGAATTGACTGAAACCCAGCCTGGAATCAATAACTTGCTCTTCTGATAGGGAGAAGCAGCAGGAGGTGATTTGCATTTAAATCCTTATGTCATAATCTGTTTTATCTATTTTTTTAAATTTCAGAGGATCCCTAAGTGTCTAATTCATATTCTGACAGAAACGGTTGGTGTTTTCTTTGCTTTGCAGCCTTAATGATATTTGTAGGTGTTGCCCAAAGTGAAGGGAAAAGTGCAAGAAAATCCCATTTCCTACTCAGAGGAGTTAAATCCAGAGAGTGAGAATTGAATGAGGAGGTTTTGGCATCACCATGGCAGTGATTGAACACCACAACATGTACCTGAAGAACCTCTGCCTTTGAAGATGCTCAAAATGCATCTGGTTAAGGCTGTGAGTTACCAAGTGTGAATTTGTAGTTCACCCTGTTTGAGTAGATGGGATTAGAGAGCTCCAGGCTTCACTCCCACCCAAAAGGCTGCAGAAATTCAGTATGAAGTTGGGCACATCTGGCCTTCAAGACCAAGACTCAACCCAAGACACAATCCTTGTGCCAACCACACTTTGAAAAGGACCATATATCTCCTGAGGTGCTGGTGAGTGTCTGTTTGCAGTGGCAGCAGAGCAGAAAGCAGAGGGTGATGGACATGCCCAACGCAGATGTCACAAAAACTTCCCCTGAATGCCGAGGGCCTGGATGGTTCTCATCACTTCTGCAGTTCCCCTTCAGGCACAGGAGTGTGTTAGGAAGAGTTTCTGCTGCAGGAGGGCACACAGAGCCAAAGCACATTAATCAAACCTTCAGAAAGCACATTTTATCCAAGCACCTTGTCATCTTTGTGCTTGGTTGCCCTAAGCCTGTTGTTAATGTCACCTCTAGAATCCCATTAAAACAGACCTCTCCAGGGCCTGGGCTGGGTCTCTTCAGGGCTGTGTGTAGCACCAAGCACCCTTTGGAATGCTATACAAATATCCCTATCAGAGCCTGAATGGAAAGTTAATAAATTGAATACATTGCCCTCTGTGGAACAGAAGGGGAGCAAACGCAGCATCCGTTTAATGCAAACCATAATTTGTGATCTGAAAATATGAAACACTAAGCATAGTCATGTTTAAATAGCAAGAATCACTTTAGAGGGCTAGAGAGGTTATAAACCATTTCTGTTTGTATTCCAGGAGCACTTACAAAGCTTTGTTTTGAAAGCTTTGTATTAGCTTGTAAAATCAGCTCAGAAAAAGACATTGTTTTGTCATTGTCACTGCAATGGTGGCACCTACTTGTCTGTCTGAGCTTTGTTCTCTTTATAGTGAAAAACAAAGATCCCACGTACTTTTTTCTTACTCTTCCTACCGACAGTGATCGGGGTGCAGACCTGCCAAATGGGAATGACAATAGCTCTAAAAAAATTAAAAGTTCTTGAAAAATACCCCAGATATTTCCTCTGACAAAGCAAATCCTTTCTGTGCCCTCAATTTCCTCTCATTCCTGATGCTGTGCCTTGAATCCTACAAGTGAAGGCTTCTCAGGCACCCTTGGATGCCAGCAAATTCTGGATACCTGCAGGAGGAGTATTCAGTGACTCTGAGCTTGCACTTCTTTGGTTACCTTTTTTTTTTTAAATCAAGATGTACTGAAAAGAGCAGTTGTGAATCTGGATCTTTGTGATTACTGGCAAGCTTGTTTGGTCTTGGATTCTTAAAACTTTATCCAGCTGCATCTTACCCATGTATGAGCTGTAATTGATTCATGTGCTTCTCTATCACCTTACCAAACTTTTAATCCAAGGTCAAAGCTATTTTATTATGATTATGTTCAGTCTCCAATACCTTCCAAGTGCTCTGAGCTCTCATGGGAGAGAAGAGCTAAAACATAAGTTTAAAAAGTTCTTAAAATTGCTTAATAAAACAAACAGCAACAATTGTTCTTCTATCACAAAGTATTTCTTTTAATCCACTGGTGTCCTGGAGGATAGGAAGAGGTTCCTAGAGGAGTCCTTGCCTTCACTGGGCACAGCTCAAATGAACTTTTTCAACTTTGCTATGTTGAAAATATCCAACCCCCTTCTAGCCAGGGTCAAAGCTCACAAATCCACTTATTTTTCACTTTCCCCTTTGTAGCAAACAGCATAAAAGATTTCATTAGTTCTGTCTCCTTTGTAGCTTTGCCTTCTGGAAATAATATTTAAAACCTCTGACCTCCTTCAGCTTTGCATTTTATCAACTCTATCAGTCAATGTGTTCATAACCCAAAGCCTTGCTCTACTTGGCATTAAGGTTTCATGCCCATGTCTCCATAAGGCTGAAATTAAGCCCAAGGGAGGGATTAATGATAACCCAGCCTGGGGTAAATGAGGGACATGTGGATGTTTTCTGCACTTGAATCAGGTCCTTAAGTTGGCAGCCCTGGGACAAGGATTTTCAAAGTGCCACCCCTTGGGAGCTGAAAGATCAAATTAATCCAACAGATTTGCAAAGTTCTATATCAACAGGGAAATCATCTCCAATATTACTGGCAAAAGTATTTCCCACTCAGCATTGGGCTTGGCATTGGTCAATAGAAACTACTCTTGTGGGCCAGAGGAAATCTGGCAAATTTTCTGATCAAAAAAATATATATGCAAGGAACTCAAAATTGTTGATTTTGGAATATCAAACCTTAAACCTCCTACTTTTAAACAAACAGCTTTACAAACTAATTTTTTACCTTTTTAATTGTATTTTTTTTTAATTTCAGGAACTTTATCTACTTCAGGCCTGGAAACTGGGTATTTGCACTATTTAAGCCTCCAGGCCCTACATGCCAGATGGAGTGTCACAGAAGCAGGAACCTTTCCCTTCCCAAACCAGTTCAGCTGGCAGGATGGGACACTGAAAGAAAGACATACCTGAAGCAAAGAAACTTTTTCCTAATAGAGGTAGAAGTCCCTGCTCAGCACTGGAGGAAATAGTGGCAATTAAACAGCGTCTTACACTGGTATCAAGGTTTCAAATAGAAGTGAGGTGGGGATGGAAAGGAGACTGGACAACAGAATGAAGTGGAAAAGCCTTGGAGCAGGGACTTCCTTATTTCCAAGAAAATTCCCTGAAGAGTTTAAAGGAGTCCTAAGCTCTGTCCTATGCAAATTTTTAAAAACAAAAGTTGGGCACAAACTGGAAGCTCTGAATTCAGCTCCTGATTGAGACACACAGTCCATGAAAGGCTGCCCTGTTTTGGAATCATAGAATCACAGATGGGATGGAAGGGACCTTAAAGCCCACCTTGTTCCAACCCCCTGCCATGGGCAGGGACACCTTCCACCAGCCCAGGGTGCTCCAAGCCCC
>JAOXXN010000471.1:69761191-69772732 GCA_026770055.1 Myrmophylax atrothorax
TGATTGAGACACACAGTCCATGAAAGGCTGCCCTGTTCTGGAATCATAGAACCACAGATGGGATGGAAGGGACCTTAAAGCCCACCTTGTTCCAACCCCCTGCCATGGGCAGGGACACCTTCCACCAACCCAGGGTGCTCCAAGCCCCATCCAACCTGGCCTTGGGCACTTCCAGGGATGGGGCAGCCACAGCTTCTCTGCCCAACCTGTGCCAGGGCCTGCCACCATCACAGGGAAGAATTTCTTCTCAATATCCAGTCTAAACCTACTCTTTTTGGTGTGAGGCCATTTCCCCTTGTTCTGTCACTCCAGGACCTTGTCCAAAGTCCCTTTCTGGCTCTCTTGTAGCTCCTCTATGTGCTGGAAGGTGCTGTGAGGTCTCCCTGGAGCCTTCTCTTCTCCAGACTGAACAACCCTAATTCTCTCAGCCTTTTCTCACAGGACAGGTGTTCCATCCCTCTAATAATTTTCACGGCTCTCCTCTAGACCCACTCCAACTAAAAGCAGAACATGAACATCCTGCTCACATCCATGGGGACATGAGCTCTGTGTCCCCAAGCCATTCACGTCTTTTCCAGTATCACCCACCTACGGGTTGTAGCTCAGAGTTTGGTGCTCTCGTAGCATCAAACCTGTCTTTAGAGATGTGCAGCCTGAAGTGCAGTGTGTGATCCTTCAGGGCTGGCTGGCTGGCCTGCTCTACATCAGGACTTTCCTGTGAGGAAAAAGACCTGCTTCACAGCCCCAGGGACTCTTCTCTTTGACCTGTAACTGCTGCAGCATGGTAAGAGCTGAAGATCATGAATCTGCTTTATGGATGAGCAGATGTGCAGCCAGGACACATCTGTATAAACTACTGGATGCTCTGGGGGCTTTGCTGGAGGCTACACGGGTAAGATCAGAAAGGAGGTAATACTAAAACCAGTAAATGAAAACCTGTGCTTACTGAAATGTCAGCAGTGCAATAAAGTTCCCCAGAGCCACCCAGAGATATCCTTCACTACTGATGCACTCGGAGGGGACTACAGTGCCATTTCTTAAGCTGTGTCTTTCTCAGGATGGTGGAAAATATATTCAATAGACAGAATGGAGCTTTCATTTTTTTCTAAAAACAAAACACCCACAAACAAACTAAAAGAAAAGATTGCTGCAGGTCTTTGAGCTGGGGCCACCTAATCCATGCAGGCAGTCTCTAATGGGGCAGCATCCTGGGAAAATTGCAAAGCTTCTTCCTGGCCTTCTCCAGCCTTCCTCTTCCCCATCTTTTAAGCTTGATCTCCAAACATCTTCCCATCCTGCCCTTTCCCCCCCATGTACACACTTCCTTCTGTATTTGACTACTACAGGCATTTATTTTCAATATTCTCTTGCTTGGAATAAAAGGTTTTGGTTTTTTCAGGCTTTTCTCCTTGTTCATATTTTCTTAAGGAACTACTCTGTAGCTTACAAAAGTAATTTTCTCCAAGATAAGGGTTTGTGAATGTTGTTTCCCCTGTAGGCACCCAAATAGCAACACAGAGGACAGCCTGTTAATACTCAACTTCCTTTCAGAAACTGTTCTATGTAGTGGTTCACCAGAGACCTTCCTAAGCCAGATATCCATCTGAGAAAAAATTGCTTATGATTACTGTGGCCTGAAAGCCCAGAAAGCCACAAGAAGAAAGAAAATTTCCTGGCTAATAATGTTTCCTCACGAGACCAAGCTTATCTCTATTCTCTGAAACCACTGAAAAGGCACTAAATTAAGCCTGAACACTGAAGGGAGTGTATTTGGAAGGGACTGGAGGAGGAAAGGAAGATGTAGTGCCATTGGCTGGTCAACAGGGGTGTTTGTGAAGAATTTCCACCTCTCAAACCACAGTATATGGTGTACCTATTTAACCTCCACAGTTCTAGAGGTGCACTGGAAATTGTCATCTTTACAAATGGCTGAATGTTATTTTGGTACTCGTGATGTGTCTCCACTGTACTTGATTTCCAAAGGCATTTCATGACTCCACAAGGTCTGAATACAGGAAAGACCCCAGAATGGCAATGGCATTTCTTCCTACTGTCTGATTTTGCTTGACTGATTCTCCACTGTGTTCTTTTTCCAACTGAATTGAGACTAATTGGTCTGTGTTTTCTATGTGTATTCTTTGCACTCACTTAAGGAAGGAAATATCATCAGCTACAACTTAATCAGCTCTTTCTCAGCTGTCCAATTCTCAGTCTGCTTCTTATTTCTTACCTAATTAACCTTTAACCTGAAGATAAAAGGGCTTATTGATTAATTTGCTTACTTGATTACAGGGTCTAAATGATTTCTGGGCCTGGTTTTGTAATCTCTGTAAGATCTGCAGTGAAAATGAAAGATAAAGAAATTAGTATGAGCATCCAGAAAAGCCCAGGTAATCCTCACAACCAAAGGCTGCAGATAAGCAGCATTTCTCTATGGTGAAAAGGTGCCAGGATGCTGACACTTCCAGAGCCCTGGCCATGAGTCAGAGTGTCTCCATGGGCATAAATCACAGAAAGGGGTATTGACTGACTTCATTCACGCTGCATAACTCATCAGTAGGGGCAGCATTGCCATGCTCTGCTACTGAACAGCACCTCAGCGACTGCAGCCAGGGCTCCTGTGACCTTAGATGATGTTGTTTCAGAGCCTGAGGGCACTTTTAGCCAATGTGTGTTCCTTCCCATCTGCAAGAAGGCACAAGGATTTGCTGTGGCCCAGATGAGGATGAGTGAACCACTAAATGGAAGTAATTGGAATGTTTATGGCCCTAAATCCAGGAAGTTAGGTTGGAAGCAAAACAACAATTTTTCAGTTTTGTATGGAGCACAAACTTTGCCTTGACAAGCTAGAATTAGGTTATAGCTGGGATGTTCCTTCTTTTTTTGTTTGTTTGGGGTTTTTTGGGTTTTTTTGGTTTTTTTGTTTTATGCTCCCATGTTACTCCATTTTGTCAAGACATAGTTTCTTTCCTGAGCAAGTCTTTAACAAAAAGAGTCAGAGTCTACCACTGCAGCCCAGATTTATGGATTGAACTGAGAGGTCCATGGATTTATTGACATCAGTCTCCCCTATACAATCGTTGGAGAAAGTCAGGCACTCCAGACACTTTGGTCTTAGAAGAGCCAAATCAATCACCTGCCAGAGGGTTTTTCAGTTGAGATAGAAAAAAAGGAGACCAGCTTCCAAATTTAGGCATATAATTGTGGACCTGGAAATAGGAAGGTGGAAAACACATCACTTTCCTTGCTGGCTTTTCAGAGTAACCCATCACTCTGTGATGAGTTTCATAGACCCCTGCAGAGCATTCAGGTAGTTAAAGCTGAGGGCAGCTGTAAGGAGATAAAGTTCTGGATGCTGCGAAGAAAAGAGAACAAAGTACTCAAAGCAGAGTATGAATGAAGATATTCGGGTCTTAACTGCCTTTAAACTCACAAGAACACCTTGAGAAAGTAATAAGAATGTCCTTAATTCACACCAACCTTTGAGTTGGCCTGATTTTCTCTGATTTTCCCTCAAACTTGAGTAGAAGGAGTCAAGCAGAGTTCTGAAAGACAAAGAATAGATGTGGTACATGACCTCCTGCTCCACCAGCTTTTTTCCAGCACACAATGCCAGAGATAAAATGCCACTGGTTAGGTAAGTCCTAACAGCAGGCCTGAAATGAAAGCCCTGGTTAACTGGGTAAGTAATAGAACAGGGACAGTGGCCTTAAGTCAGAAAGTAGAATTGGACTGAACAGTATTTATTAAAAGTCTATTTTATTCATCTTTGAGTTAAATCCCGCTGTGACTCCAGTGCTAAAATCCAAGTCTCACAGATTTGTGAATATGTATGTAAAGCATATTTATTTCAATATTGCTGGAGAGACACCAAGGAGACTTCAAGAGAAACAATGTTGTTTGCAGAGGCAAACCCAGACCTGTGCCTCAGAGTCTTTGGATTTCTCATCACAAACACTTCATTTTCTTCTTTCCAATCCATACCCAACATTATTGCAGTGAAGGTGTTAATGTTTCCCATTCCTGCTCAGAAAACTAGGTTGAAAAAGTGAAGCTTTCAGACCAACAAGAAGCCTTTTCAACTGGTGTATAATCCATAGCACAGGAAAAGTAAGAAATAGCCTTGTGTCACTTTTCAGCAGTTCAGAGTTTATGCACTGGAAGAATTCCTTGAGCTTTCAAGCAATGTCAGTACCCTGCAGCCTATTCCAAATGCACGTTCCTGAAGGCTGCATTTTAAATGGGAAACAAAATTAATGATGTGATGATTCTAAATAAACGCTGTGCCAACACTAAATGTATGTTGTGCCATGCAAAGGAGACCCCTAACTTCACAGTATTGCTGACTCAGCCCACAGCAGCAGCAAAAGCAATCTAAAACCAGTTTAAACTTCTTTTTAAAATTGCAATTCCTTTTGGAGTAGGAATGCAGCCCTGTGGCACTTTTATGATGTGGTTCACTCATTTTCCTAAACCAAAATTTGTAACTTAGTTTATTTTACAAGTTTTAAATGGCAAATTTTTCTAACCATATGAAAGACTCACTCAGCAAAGGTTGCACAAATTATAAAAGACAAGAACAGATCTTTGCATAACAGCGAAACTCATTATTCACAGGAAAAAAAACAAACAAAAAACATTAAATCACATTTTCAAGAAGCATATGGAATAGATGAGGTAGATTTTTAAATTCCTTGTGCACAAACAATATGACTTTGGTCTCCTTTCTCCATGGTCTTGAATATAAACTTCCAACCAGACACTCTCAAATGAAGATTGCAACAGGGTGAGAGATCCTGGACACAAAATGCCAAAGAGGAGCTGTGTTTTTTTCTGCTCTCTCCCACTTAAGCAGCAGCTTTAACACGTGCCCTCATGATCATTCCAAAGCTTCCCTGAATGGAGAGACAATTAAGACAACTAACAAGTGCTGCAGTATGTGATGTTCTTATTCTAAGAAGGAGATCTGGGGTTAAGTGGAGATCTGGAAAGAGTTTATGCACAGTGGAAGATGAAGTCAAGAGCTAATTTTGTTTTATAAACCTGTGTCCCATTTGCAGCAATTTTAAGCTGCAGCTGCAGAAGGGAAGTGTCCTTCTTCTTGATGACTTTCCCAGTGGATATTCAGGTAATACCCCATGATCCAGACATGGGACAGTGCATTGCCAAGCATGGAAAGAGCCACTCAGACAGTGCCATTTTATCCCTCCAAGGAAGGAGTAGGGCCTGTTAAACACCCATAGACCTGCAGGGTGACACCAAACCTGCTCTGGCCTCTGGGCATGAACAGATCAGTCTCCTCTGTGAAGGGACATCTCACAGAAGACCATGAGTACAGGTGACAGTCAGTGAGCAGGTCACTGCAGCGTGTTTTCAGCAGTCCTGCAGTGTCCCAGCTGTTCCAGGCACAGGACATCTCCTCCTGCTCTTAAAAGAGGACAGTCATAGAGAGCATACACCTGTCTTTGCCAGTACAGACAGGAACTCCAGACTGGAGCCCATGGATTCAACACCTGCATGATTAAACTGATGGATTCGTTACAAGACTTCATATCTGTTCAAAGATATTTCCAGATATTTCATATCTATTCAAAGATAATCCCAGTTAACCCCTCAGTCCCATTTGATCTCAATTCTAAACCAGAAACAAGATCTTGTCCAAGTGAATCAGCAATTTGTCTTTTTGATTCTGCCTAAATTTCACAGAGTCACAGGATGGGGCAGATTGAAGTGAACTGGTTCCACCTTTCTGCTCCAGCAGGGTCATCCCAGAGTACATGGCACAGGATTGTGTCCAGATGGATCTGGAATATCTCCAGTGAGGAGATTCCACACACTTTCTGGACAATCTCTTCCAGTTCTCACAACAAAGAAGTTCTTCCTCATGTCCAGGTGGAACTTCCCAGGCATCAGTTCCTGCCCATTCCACTTGTCCCATTGCTGGGCCCCTGAGCAGAGCCTGGTCCACCCTCTGCCCCCTCCCTGCAGGCACTGACAGACATGGATGGGGTCCTTTCTCAGTGTCTTTTCTCAAGGCTGAACAGCCCCAGCTCCCCCAGCCTTTCCTCAAAAGAGATGCTCCCATCCCTTTATCATCTTTGTAGCCTTCACTGGACCCACTCCAGGAGCTCCATGTCTCTCTTATGGTCTCAAGATTTTCTTTACAAAAGGCTGTGGAATCAACCTTGATTTGTGTTCTCATGAAGTGATCTATTGGGAGGTCATTTTCAGGGCTGTGTGGCTCTTGTAAGATATTGCTGTGAGTTTACGTGACAGACAGAAGAGATGTTGGCAGATGACAGCATGAGATGTCTAAAATATGTCAGTGAATTCTACATTTCACCAGTCATTTTCTCCTGGGAAGGATGTTCTGCATGTCTGTCTAATTATAGCAAAACTCTACAGATTGTGTCAAAACTGCCCACTATTATCCAGGCTGTACCAGCTACGGCTGACAAAACATGCACATCTCCTAATTAAGAACATCTTAAAACTGACTTATTTAAATTAAAAAAACCTCCCAACCTTCACTTTTTGATGAGTTACTCTGAGACTCTTGGAGGAGGAGGAGAAGGAAAGCAAAACTGTTTCAGATTCCTTCCCTCATTTCTTAACTCTGTAGAGCACTAAAATAAATTGCAATGAGCAAACAATATGTCAGAAAGAAAGGCTTTGGCTTAGCAGATTGCAGGGCCTGGCATAAAATAAACCTGTGTTGTTCTGAAGATCTGAAGCAGAGAATGTAAAACACTTTAAATCCTTCGTTTTCCCCAAGATCTCCAAACATTTGGACATCCCAGGTGACAGCTTCATTCATTCATCTATTGAAGTCACTGGCACGTTTCTCTTGCTGAGGTCTTACATAAAAGAGCAGAATGCACCTTTGCTAAGGGTACAGGAGGTCTTCCAGCTTGATTTTCCCAAATTTCAGCCTGTGCTGGGGAAAATGTGAATTTAGGAAGTGATTCCACCTGGCTTCCTTTCCTACACACTGCAGTTCACTGTCATTTTGTGCTTACAAGTGCACTTTGGGAGGTGGGCACTTCTTCAAGCACTTGCAATTTTCTTTCCCAACCCCAATGTGGAAGTCCATCCAATCATCTCCAATTTGATGACAAAGAAGGACCAAATTCTGCAGCTAAGGGGATCCAATTCAATCCCAGGTTACTGGTGTGTGTGTTCTAATTCACCAGGCCATGCCAAATTTGTTGGCCAAACACCAAACTGAGTGAAAAATGCTGTTTTAACATAAGTTCAATAAAACTTATTGATTCCCTGAAGATGGCAACTGTTGTTGTCTAAATTGGCAAATTACAAAACTGCTTTCTTCATTATCATTCTTTTTTTATACCTTAAATAATCAAGAAGCAGCAAAATTAATTTTATGTAGTGGCAAACATTTGGAGAGAAATGAAAGGAATTTCATTTCACTTCACATATTTAAGACATTCCTTACTTGAAGAGCCATATCGCCTGTCCTCCTTTGCCCTGCTGTTTTCAGATGAAGATGCAAAGTCAAGCTTTCCTCCAGTTTTATTTTATTTATGCATTATTCTAAGAATTAACTAGGAGATCTATTTTGGAGCTCATAGTGCACTGCCCACTAATTTCATGAGTGTGCTGCTTTTCAGCAGTTCTTAAGTCTTGCACAGGGTAATGATTTTGAGATCCATAGTGCAATCACTGAAGGATGATAAAGTCTTTTATCTCCTACTCTGGGTAGTTTACTTTTGTCTGAAGGGAAAGAGCATGACCTTAAGTACTGAAATGAAATGTTTTATGGATTTTATCTCACCCATGTTATACCAAGCCAGAGGTAGTTATGAAAATGCCTCGTTGAAATATGGAATCCTGATACTTGGAGCTGGAGGGCTTTCAAATGTTCCAAATGTCAAACATGGATTTCCTTGCACCTTGAAGCACAGCTCACAGAGACAAATATTTCCTCTTGGGTTTGTGTGTCTTTCTCAGGAGCTGATCCACACTGGCACTGCTAATTAAGCTGGGAAGGTTTTCACAAGTGCTACTAATGTGCACGTAGAGGACAAGTTGTTTGCATGACAATCTGCCTTGTGAACTGCAGAAAAGGTTTACAGCATCTTTATTTCACTTGTTCCTGCATTAGTTAAGCACACGGCCCTGTCAGCTGAGCCTTTCACTTTTGAGGTCCAGAGGAGCAGGAACAGCTGCTCCTTGGGTGATGACTATGAGCAGTCTGGATTCTTCCCCTGTTGTAGCCTCCCTGCTGGGAGCTACATGCAGGATTTTTAGGAAGCTGAGTGCTGGCTGACCTGATGTTGTCTTGTCCCTACTAGATATCATTCCCAGCCATTATAAACACAGCAGGAAAACATGGGTTGTATCACCTCAAAATGACACAACCTGGTAACTACTGATCAAAATCCAGCTATTTATTCTTGTAATCATTGAATCGCAGAGTGATTTGAGTTGGAAGGGAACTAAAAGACCATCTCATTTCACCCCCCTGCCATGGGCAGGGACACCTTCCACTAGCCCAGGTTGCTCCAAGCCCTGTGCAACATGCCCTGGACACTTTCAGGGACGGGGCAGCCACAATTTCCCTGGGCAACCTGTGCCAGGGCCTCATCACCCCAGGTTTTATTTTCTTGATACATTCCAATTACAATATTCAGAGGTCTGGAGGAAAAAAAAAATTAGTCCTTCCTTACAGTAAAAAAGACTTGTTCCTCCCCCATGGCTTCATAGTTCATTCCTCAAGTGTAGGGAGGAACCCATCTCATCAGGGTAGTGGGTTAAGGATTTCTGAGGGCCAGGGACACACTCGTTGTGCTCAGTGTGGTAGTCCCTAAGGACTAAATAGATTTAAAGTTACACTGTGGTAGGCACAGTCCTCATTGCAAAGAGATGATATCTAAGTGAAGATGACACACAGAGAAAAGAAAGAGTAGTATTTCCAATAGAATAAATAATTCAGTGACAGCAGGTGTCACATTAGTTGGATGAGTCCACCTAGAAGGTGAGAGGACACTGAAGCCAAGGATGTGCCAAGACAGAGCTGGAGCCACAGACCAGCTCTGTAAGCACGACATTGCCAGTACCAATTTTCTAATCAAGTGTTTGGTGTTCAGTGCTGAAGGATATGTGAGGCTGAGAAGTTGAGACAATCAGGGGCTTGACAGGAGCCAGGGGTGTATCTGACTTGAGCTGTCCAAAGCTGTGCTCTCATGGTCTGAGCTGCAAAATCAGAACTGCTTTGTCAGCCATCACACCAATTTACACTCACAAGCCAAGTTTTTACCTCAGGAACTTCATATTCAATTGGTTTAATGTCAGTTCAGATCATCCTTTCCCATTATATTCCCTCTCATGGTGCCAATACCACCTGTGGTGCCAGTCATGGATAATTGATCTCTCCTGTTTAAACTCCCACTAGGTTTTTCCAGATTGCAGGGGTGAAATCTTGCAAGGGATGTGTGATCTCAGGGAAGCAGGATTTAGAGGAGGCTGCACCACATCATGATAAAAGACATCAGCTGCTGTGAAAATATCTGCAGGTTTCTAGAGAATATTGCACTTCTCTTTGTATCCTGTAAGATTGAATTCTAAGTCTCAATTTAAACCACCTCCCTTGTTGAGAGTCCTTTTGGGCTCACTCCCTCACAAATACAGGTAGAAACACAAATTACAAGCTTAGGGCTCCTGGATCTTGCTGAAAAACCTCAACATGAAAAAGACTCTGTTCCTGGTATTTCTGACAAACCCCCATTATTCAGCATGCCAAACAGGCTGGCTCTGGGAAAAATTGGTTACAAGCCTGTTATTGAAATTTGCAATATATTGCAGTAAATGCTGTATAAAAGTGTAGCTTTAAGCCTGGCAAATATTTCAGAAGAGCATTCACAGGCTCCTTAGTGCTCCCAGCCAATTCCCAGTTTGTATCCCTTGCTACCAGAGATCCCTGTGGTCATAATTGCTGGTTTTCAAGATCTGAGAATCCCAAACATGTCCCTAATTTTGCCACTGCCTTCATCCTATAATTATACTAATAGAAAAGACTATTTTTTTCGGTGTCATAATGAGGGTGGGTTTCTTCTGAAATGTAAGATATGTGGGGTGGTGTCTTAAAAAATAAAAAGAATAGGCTTTGTACAAGTCTAGAAGATGGGCAGTGGAGGCAGGTGACCCCTCTTCCTGCCCAGCAGCATAGGTGGAGGATTCTTTAGTGTGATTAATGATTATAGTCTACTGAAAGTGTCATAAATTATGATGTTTTCAATTTATAAACCTATTTGGTTTTCCTTTTCCAAATTTTTTTTTGCCTCAGTTAGCTAAACGTACTTTAAGCCTGTAAGGAAACAATGAATTCATGGAACCTGTTCTCATCAGACATTGATGGTGGAGAAGTTCCTGAAGATACCAAAGAAACAGCTCAGCACCATGAATCTCTGCTGAAATAATGAGGAAAAAAATTAAAAAGTAATGCCTGCAGATGGAATTAATTTGGTCTAACCTTTAATTTTTTTCTTTCCAGACAGTCACATGTGAGCCAGACACCCAAGGCTCACTTAAGCATTAGAGAAGAGAACTAGGCAATTTTAAATCGTGAATCATCAGACCTACTTTTCACACCTGCATCAGGAGCTGACTCATCTTCAGGACTCTTTGGAGTAATGCACTTGATTCCCACCAGATGGGAAGGAATCCTGCCATGATTAGCTCTGATGTAGATGTTTGCATTGCACATGTTCACATCTAGTCTGTGTCCTTCCTTCAGCAGGAGAGTGACTGCAAAGCTGGGGCTCCCACCATCCAAATGTTTGTGTTTTGTGGAAAGAAGACACTTGTGAGACCACTAAGGACAGAAAATGTGTTTTTTATATTTGATTCTTCTGGCCACTCGTAAAAAAATGCGTCTTTCTTCCAGAAATTGAGTCAAAGTTCCTCCATAGAAACAATCCTCTCTCTGCTGTGGAGTCAGTTCAGTTTATAGAAAATACTCTCAATGGTTAATAGTTGAAGTGTTGTCCTTAATGGTCCACCTGGGTAGATAAAAACTTCCCAACTCCAAAAGTAAGAAGTAGATTGTTTTCAGAATCTTCAATATGTGTTATATTACTTTTCAACAGTACAAAAGACCTCAGTAGCCAATGGCAATTACTCCACCAATTTGAGTTTACTCCCAGATTATCAACTAGCTCTGCTTCTCCCAAATTAGACACTGAAATCTGATTATAGGAACTAATAGCAAAGTGAAAAAAGTCTGTTTTACAGACTAAGGAGTATGTAAAAAAAAGGATAAAGAATATTTTGGTATGTCTTGGATCAACCTTGAAGCAGAAGGTCCAGGAAACTGCAAATCAAATTAGATCCTGACATTTCCAAAGAGAAAAGGACCTTTGGTTCTTGAGATTCAAGTGTTACTTTTAGAAGGCTTGGAATTGAAATTTTGAGTGTTTCAGTGTGTCACGTGAAAGGGAGGGAAACAGAAATACAGAGATTTCTAGTCTTAACTGTATTAATTAAGTTATTAGCTGTAAGCACTTCCAGACAATCAGATCT
>JAOXXN010000471.1:69783656-69802725 GCA_026770055.1 Myrmophylax atrothorax
AAAGCAAGATTTTTTTTCTTTCCTTTTCTTTCTGGTTTGTGTACTTTTGGGTTGTTTTTTTTATTGTTTGTGTGTTTTGTTGGGGGTTTTTTTAGGAAGGATTAGGACACAGAGCATTAAAAAATATTCCAAGTGTGTTACTCTCAGAGTATTCAGTTCTTGAGTCTATGATGTTTTCCTTGCTGAGGGCTATAGAGGCCTTTCAAACATATTTTGTCAGTCTTAAACACACATTTTAGTGTTATTTATAATAAAGAGGGAAAATGCACATGGCTTCAGGCTGAGAAATGAAGTCGTAGATTTATCTGGACTCCTCGACATGTTGATTCATAACTGGAGGCTCCTACAAAGGGCACTGTGCTAACAGCATTTGTGCTCTAAATGCTTTAATGGGGATTTTATGGCACTGTTAAATTTAATAAGGCACTTCTCTATAAAATAAATATATAAGCTGGAAAACAAATAATCCCTCAGTTTTGGAACAGGCTTTGTTTTCAGCTCAAGTGATTAAGGTTTTGGGTTGAAGACTGAATTGATATTGAGATATTCACCACCTTTCAAATCTAGCAGGTGTTTTTAAATCAAAAAACATGGGAGTTAATAAAAAAGGTTCCTAAATTTGATTGTTATATATTATTATTTGACCTTTTTATTTATGTTAGGAACATTTATGATGCAATTATGCTAAAATAGTCTATCCCTGACCCTTCCAACACCAGCTGTGGATGGATAGACATGAGTGATATGTGGACTGAATTTCTGGAATAAACCTCATTTATCCAGTCCTTATTCCTTCATGGGTTTAATGGTGTATTGTAGAGCTTAGCCAGGAAAAAGGAAATCATACAGGAAATATTAACTGAAGTGAAACAGAACTCCAAAGCAGAGCAACAGCCACTGCCCACGGATTAGCACTGAGCCTGAACAAGCAAACAGATGAAGAAATAAGGTAAAGATGAAGTTTGGTGGCTTCATTTAATTGGAACTTTAGTTATATTCCAGAAGGGTGAATTATAAGAAGGAGATGCAAACCTGGTATGTAACGTGCTCCAGAGGGTGTTTGTGAGGAGTGCATAGTACCTGCCTATTTATAACAGTGTGTTAACCCAGCTGTGATATTAATAATGTCAAAGAAAACCACTGATATTCAGTGTGGAAAAATGTCTGGTTTCCCAGTTCACCAAACTTCCTTTCAAAAGGTCATCTGAGGTGATTTTAGGACTTTCTTCCTTTAAGAAAGGAATAACATTTCTCACCAGTTGCGTTTCAGTTCTTGCCCAAAGTGCTCTGAGATAACTGAGATACGCTGAAACCGCTTTATTATTATTTACACCTTTCTTACTCCCTCGGATTTCAGCTCCAACATCTCACACATTGTATTTTCAGGAGTCTGAGTCATTCCTGCAGCTGCCTCCAAGACTGACACCTTTCCTGACACTGACAACCTAATTTTGCCTCCATGAGACATAAGACTTACATAGAAACCAGTCTCCAAAAACTTATCTCCACTCTGGTTATAGACACATTGGGCTTTCTGAATCTTTTCTCACCTTGTCTTCGAGACACCATTTTGTACAGATACTTAAGAAATGTGATAGATTTTGTACAGATCCTTAAGAAACCAGTAAAAACTGTTCTTAAAAACCCCATGGTTCATGGAAGAGGAATGGATTCAAGAGAATGACAAGGATATGCTTTAAAAAGAGGACCAGAAATACTTGTCTCAAAGGCCCGAAGCTTCTGTTTCTGAAAATAGTGGAATTAAATTATTAAACTTTTCACAAGCACGTCATAGTAAGGTGATAAAAATATGGTCACTATGGAACTGTCAGGAAGAAATTACGTTAAAGGAACCTATTTTCCCTCTCTGACTGATAATTTAGCCTACATAAATGGAGAGGAAGAGAGGAAACAGGAAGGTCTTAAAAGTTTCATGCTGCTCTTGGTGTGGTGTTCTCAAAAATCATTTGGGAATATGGCTTATATTTTGCACATAAAATCAGAGAATCACTCCCTCAAAACTTGGAGCAGAAGGAATGTAAGGATTCATACATTTTCAAGCTAGCAAACCAAAGACAAATTTGCAGGTGCCAGCTTCTAAGATAAGAATGGGGTTTGTCTGGAGACCTTCAGCTGGTGCAGAAGCAAGAAATGAAGTCTGAAGAAACTCCGCAGAATAACATTAATAGAGCTCTTTTATAAAGTTAAAATAAGTTCCATTAAGACTGTTTGGATCTAGCAATCTTTAGGAAATATGTATTACTTAATAATTAGCTACAGCTGTGTGATGTCAGATAGTTTGCATGGTGTGAGTAGGTTTCAGGATTGTGTGTAACTGTGTGAAAAAGGAGTTCTGAATATAGTCCCTCCTGAAACTTGAATATTCTTACACAATTTTAGTTTAAATGTTGTTTATGTAACCATAGTTTCATCCTTTTCCCTTTCTCCCTTCCCTTCTCTGCTCCTCTTCCCTTCTCTCTCCAACTACTGTAACTCATGTCTTAGAGGACTGAGAAATAAAACACCAAAAAGAGTGAAACCCACATAAAATTAGTTATGTTTATTTAACCATAGGGGTTGAAGTCTCTGAAACGCCCCTAAAAGGCTCAGTTGAGAACTGTGTCTTTGGAGATCAGGCATTGTGACGAAGGAAAGGACCTCCTTTTGGTTATCTGCAAATGGGAGGATGTTTCAGGTAGAAATGCCCCAGAATCTGTTCTGATTTTGCCTTAATTTAAGATTTCCATTTGTGACTTGACTCTGGACATACAAAGTGATCTGACACTGCAGCCTGTGGGATAGAAAAACACCCTGAAAAGACTCTGGAAAACAGAACTGAAATTTGAAGTCTCCTTGGTAACTTTGACAGAAGTTCTGAAATCCTCATGGAATCATGCAACTGAAGACAGTACAAAGAATGAAGCAAGGGGGATCCTGCATAAAGACAGACCTTTAGAGGTGTCCTCTCTCTGGCACATCAGGGCTGAACAGAGACAAAGCAGGATCAGGATGAATCCTCAGGGAAAAAGTTGAATTCCAGTCTGGACTAGGTTAGTAGAAGGTCAGTATTATTCTGTATTTGTACAGCAGTGGCCTCAGCTGGAATCCTGCCTTCAGATTTGGGCACTGCAATTGCAAGTCTAGTCAGGCTTGAGAGAGTTCAGAGCTAAAAATGAGCAGAGATTTAGGAGCATGACTTAAGGAGAAAGGTCTGGAAAAACTGACTTTGTTTAGTCTAGAAAAGAGGGGATTAAGAGGAGAGTTTCAGGTTCTTGATATATGAGGTGTTGTTATATGGGTAAGAGTTCTCAACATTCCCAAGGGGAAATGGGGTGAGAGCAAATCAGTACAATCAGCAAAGGCTGAGGTGGTAAGAGTAGAAAACAAAAGTACAAGGTAGCAACAGAGTGAGGAGGGTCAGAGTATCTCCTACACTGGGGAGTTTAAAAGGCTTGGCCAACACACTGGAAATAAATTAATCCCTTGTTTCTGCCTCAGAGGGGCCAGCAGGCCTAGAAGACAACCTGATGTTCCTTGAAACCTTATGTGTGTTTGGAAAACAAGAGACATGGGAGCAGCAAACAGCAGACACTGGCCACCCTTGTCCTGGTGTGGTGCCCTCATGGGGCAACGTCATCAGAGAGCTGAGCTGGGACCTCAGAGCACAGCACAAGCACCAATCCTTCGAGCTGGAAACATTCAGAGGTTTCTGTTATTCTGGACTCAGCTTTTCCAGGAAGACAGACTGGAATTTTTAGGACTCATCCAAGCTCTCCATTTAGCATTTCCTTTGACAGGAGGGTGCACTCTCCTGTGTTGTGGAAGGCAAAATGTCAGCCAGGGCCACTCTGATGGGCACAGGCCTGGTTGGCTTTTGAAAATCCGTATGTGCACAAGTGGGTATTTTCCCTTTAGTACTTGTAGTGAGAGCTCAAGTTTCTAAGATGAAAAGGGACCATATCTATTTCTGTTATTTTAATATCAGGCCCATTAACACCTCCAGAAATTATGTTGTTCTTTATTGTTTTTTTCCTGAGATTGATCTGCTTGAAAAAGAGTGAAATATTTAAAATGAGTCAAATGATTCACTCAGCAGTTTTAGTTCCTGAAACATTGTCCTTTTTTGCTGCATCCTCAACATGAGCCCATGTTGGAGTTTTTTCCCCTTAAGAAGATTTCTTGGGACACCCAATATACGATCACTTAAAGTGTGTAATCAACTCCCAACTCATTGGTGCTTCAATAACTATAAAAATATTTGCAAATGCTTAATCTTGTTCTTTTTAGTGTAGCTTTTATGTAATGGTTTATGGTTTTTATTTGCATAAGAAATCCTAAATTTAAAAAGGGAGAAGTGACAGGAATGCAAACCAAGCATTAAGTGGCAGTTTTATTGGGAAGATTCTTCTGTAATGAATCTTTTGCTCAAATATCCATATTCTGTACAGACAGATTTCACTGCTTGACTGAAACAGCAGGAACTAAGGCATGTCAGAATTCTGAAATCACTGTGCTTAGGGCAGAGCCAACATGCTTTTACTTCCTACCTCTGCAGACTCCCATTGGCAAACTCTCTGAAGATGATGCCTGGTAGAGAAACAAAAAATGATCCAGACATGAGCTAAATCATGTTTGGGATGACACAGGAAAAAAACCCACAACAGTCTGCTTTTTCTTTATGATTCAAAACTGCATCTACATATTGATAATTTCCCAGACTGAATTCACTGCTGTGGAGCTCTGCTGGGACTGTTCCTGACCCCTTCACTTTCCTGGCCATGGGAGCAATTGCAGTATTTTGTGGTTCAGGAGAAGCTGCTGCCCCTGAAGGCCCTGGAAAGAACTTCCCACATTCACTGTTGCCAGCTCAGCCCCTGCACCAAGCAGAAAATCACCATCATTTTAGCAGTGCCTTTGCAAGTTTTTATTTTCCTTTAATATTTTGGCCTTTTTTCTCAAAGGGAACTGTGCTGCTGGTCAGCAAATAAGACCTTCTGGATTTGCAAATGGCTCATGGAGACTGTTCCCATCCTGTTCCCTAATGCAGGGTCAGACAAGCACAACAGCCACTGATGGAGGTGGGTGGTGCAGAGAGGGAGCCGAGACACCTGATTAACATTCAGCTGGAGCAAAAAGGAGATGCTGCACCAAATCACCATGTCAGAGACAGGCTGATGAGAAGTGAGAAGCATCTAAACTTTGAAATGCAATATCTCCTGACCCTGTTGGATTCCCACCAACAAATTTCTAATTTAGAAAGAAAACTATTGTCAGATGCATGTGTTTGAAAGGCTGTCAAATCCTTTAGTGTCAATGACTCTCCACCAGCCTGTCAATCATAGTGACCTTGAGCTCTGAATTGCTTGGAGTTTCTTCCCCAATAACAAGAACATTTGCTCTGATTTTAAAATTCAAGATACACAGAGGAGTCTGTGATGAAGAAATATGAGCTCCTTTTGCCAGAGAATGGTTGTGTTGTCACATTTTGCCAGGGACTCAGGAGAAGGAGATGAAAAGCCCCAGCAAATTTATTTATACAGATCAAACTGAATAAATGCCATTATGATGCATTTTCCCATTATTCTTCAGTCCCACAGAAATAGTTAATTTTACAGCCAGATTTCTTCTAAAGTTTTTGAGAGCTCTAGAGGTTCAACTCATTTTTTTTCCAGTTTGGGTTCTGCATTTGCACACAATCTTTTCCATGGTGGTACTTAAAAAATATCCCTGTTAGACACCAGGAGCCATTCTCCAAAAGAAGACCTGAAGGTTCAGGTGGGCAAGAAGTTGAATGCAAGTCCTCAAAGTGTGACCTTGTGGCCATAAATGCCTAGAGGTATCCTTGGCAGTATTAGCAGGAGGGCATCCAGCAGATCCAGGGGGGATTTTTTAGCTCTTGTCCCAGAGTTTTGATTTGTCCTTTTCCCCAATTTGTTTGTGCATTTCCTCAGTGTTGTTCTGAAGAACACTCATATTTCTATTGCTCTGGTGTCACCATATTTCTTACTGCACAAACCTTGATACCTTTTTTTTTTCCTCAGGGAATGGCACACTTCCTGGACTTACTATCTCTGTGCTTGCAAATTCTTCATGTTTTACAAGCCACCCAAGTTGTTTTCGAGAATTCTTCATTTGTACTTAAACAAAACCTGAATTTTTACTTTTAAATCCCTCTCATAGCACAACATCTTCAATTATTTTATTACATCCCACTAGCTCTTGATATTTTCCCCTCTTTATATTCCTGAGATTTCCAGAGATGTTCCATTTTTCTTTAAATAATTTCTACTATGACAGGCCATAAATTATGTCCTAGGATTGCTGCCTTCCCAACACCCCAGCAACATATCTGCATTTCAAATGCACTCAGCACAGTATCTAAATGCCAGCAAGGCATTTAACCTTGTCATTTTACCTCAAATTAGGCATTCAAATATTTTCTCTTTGTGTTTTATTATTTTGATTTATTAGTGAAACCTTCTGGTTGCAAGTTTCCATTTCAGGATTGGTTCTGAAGGTGTTTTAATGGCATTGGAGACGGACAGGTATTTTCTGCCCTAGTAAGAGTTGGCTGCAGATTATCCATATGTCAAATTAGTTTGCTTTTGGGCCAGACCTGATGTAAAAGGTTCACTTCATTATTTTAGAAGTGCATTTAAAAAGCTCTTTATTCATTTAATTCAGAAAGATACATTCCAGGCTCTCAAACCCTTTGGCTGGATCCTTAACAGGATATAAGGATCTCTTCCTACCTACAGAATCCTGACAGGCACAGGATTGACCGGCCCTCAGAGGAGCTGCGACAAGTGTCTGGCAACCAAAGCAATGACAAGTTCTTGAATGACATGAGAAAGAAGGAAGGATCTTTTTCCTTTTATTTCTCCTTTTTTTTTTGCCTTTCCTGATCTCACATGCGATGAAGAAATCTATTACAAACAGGGGGGTTTCTCCTTGCCAAGCTGGATCTGGGGGGATATTCTGCAAGATGCTGTTCAAAACCACCTGGTCATCTACTTGAAATAGTTGTCAGCTCCTCTTCCTCACGGGTTACTCTTCTCTGCATTTGTTTATTCATTGGTATGCTGCAAATTTTTGTATAGTTCTTACCTCATGCAAAAAAAAAATCTTTTAAGTCTGTTACAGGAGCAAGTCTTTCCACAAAGAGAGGCCATTTCTTCTTTGCCATTGAAGAACTCTCTCAGGAGATGATTCTGTCCTACAGTGTTATGTAGCTTTTTAAACCCTACCAAGAAGACTGAGATTGTCCTTATACAGACTTCAGATTCCTTCCAACTCAAGAGGGATATTTAGTGTTTTTGCCTAAAGCTTGAGCATCATTTTATGAATTTGTTTGATTAAGAGAAAGGTGCAGGTTGTGCCCATTTTCACAGAGTTCAGGTACGTTTGGTGAAGAACTTGGAAGTCTATATTACTAACAGAAAGTCTGAATGCATATACACTGAGACAGTCCTTGCAACATGCAAGTGCTCCTATCCCCAGCCTTGAAAGCTTTGCTTGACCATTTCTGTCAATTCAAGAGAAACAAATCTTAATCTCACTGAAAACACAAGAGGCCTGACATGATAAAAGACTGAGATTTCTCACCTGAACTTGGGAGAATGGACAAGTTAGGTATTGTTTCTATACTTTTATACCCCTAAACTGCACTCTATGTCCATCAAGGAATTGTGATGGACGTGCAGAGATGTGAATATTACTGGAAATGCCATTCAAAAGAGGTCTGACATTGCCTTCAGTACAGTCACAATCTAAATGTATACAAGTTCCTTGCCAAAAATGACCCACTGAGCTCCTTTGGCAAAGGGTCATCATTTTCTTAAGTGGCTGGTACTGCCCAGTGGAGCCTTTCTTTATTTCTGGCACTCAGACCTTGCCATGTGAATACAGAAGTGGAAGCACAGGGGAAGTCCCTGCATGGGTTTATTTTACCAAGTTTATTTTACCAAAGTCACTGTCCACAATCACAGTCACAGGATCACTGAGGCTGGAAAAACCCTCTGAGATCACTGAGTCCAATAGTTCCCTTAGCACTGTCAAGACCACCACTAGACCATGTCCCCTGGTGCCACATCCACAGGGCTTTTAAATCCCTCCAGGGGTGGTGACTCCACCCCTGCCCTGGACAGCCTGTTCCACTGTTCCCAGTTTCACTTGACAGTGATATCCATGGTGTGCTTTACAAAATACTGCCAGTTTCAGTAATTTTGGTATCTACAGGTGAGTCAATGCCAAATCTCTGCTTGGGCATTTAACCCAAAGCAGACAAACCGTGGATTTTTACTGTATTGCTTTTCCAGGAACTCAAGTGTGCATCTTCTTATTTATTTTTGGAACTCAAGTGTGCATCTTCTTATTTATTTTTGGGTCTGCTATACCAAAATCCTTGCAAAAGGATGCTTTGGACTTAAGCTTTGTACATTTCCTGGCTACCTTTTTAACAGACCTTCCCAAAGCCTGAGAAGGAAATCTTCACCTCCTCTTCAGCCACTGCACTCAGATTTCCCACTATTGGCACCTGCTCCTCCAGCTGATTTATCTCACCCACAGTTTTTTCTAGGCTGGGCAGATCTGTGTCTTTCTATCCATCTGCACCTGTGCCAAAGCAAATTAAGACTTTTTGTTGATAGTCCTCAGTAATCTCTTGCTGCTAATTCCCTGTGTGTGCAAACAACCCTGCACACAGAGTAGGCTGACACTGCAATCTCCAGTCAACCTGCCTGTCCCCAGTGTGTCAAATCTCCTGTCAGGATGAGAATGAAAAGCTTCATGAGCCTTCAACATTTGTTTTTGTGCTGCAGCACCGGCACAAGGAGTGCATTCAAAGAACTGCCAGTTTAATAAATGGGGAACTATCAAGAGCAAGCCTTTGGGGGAGGATGGAAGCTGGGCTAGGTCAGCTCAGGGCTCTGAGCAGCTTTAGGCTGCAGGAACTGTTACCCATTTTCACACTCCCAATTCTTCCCTACTCTCAGCTCTTCCCCACGTGCTGTTGCTGTTTTAAATTCCTGTCATTAAAATATTGAGTAAACCCTCATCACATTATTAGGAAAAGGTCCTTCCTCCAGAGGGTGGTGGGCACTGCCCAGGCTCCCCAGGGCACTGGGCACAGCCCAAAGGCCGCCAGAGCTCTAGGAGTGTTTGGATGATCCTCTGAGGGACAGGGTGGGATTGTTGGGGTGTCTGGGCAGGGCCAGGATTTGGACTGGATGATCCTTATGGGTCCATTATAACTCAGAAGATTCTGTAATTGTGGTGACTCCATAATTTCTTGTGTTAAGTGATACCAATGGGCTTCATTTTTTTCTCCCATTCCAATGTGTTTGGTTTTAGTCAGAGTTGGGTTTGGATTTTTTTTTCTGGAGCAGAGAACAGAAATGGATATCCTGGTTTTGATATGGACACTTTTGCATCCATCTAATGTTTCTAGCACTCTCCAGTCAGAATCCTTCTCAAAAGCATATGCACATATGTTATACATATCATTTATTTGGGGTATTTATTTCTGCCATCATTTGCAAAAGTCAAAGATGCTCAGTTGAAAAACAACTGTAGGGCAAAGGCCTTGACATAAAGAGACGAGAACAACAAAGATTAGATTAAAGGAGGATGAAGTTACTGAGACTAAAAGGCTTTTGAAAGCCAGGACAGAATGTGTGTGTGTGACCAAAAGAATGACACTTACAGGTAACAGCTTGCTCAGGATGTTAGTTCTTAGTCACTTATGTCTATAGCATTATTTATCAAAAAAAAAAAAATCATATCTCTCCAAACTTCTTCCCTCTCTTAAAATCCCAGTCACATACACTTGTGCTGTGCACCAAGATTGATTATTGAGTCCATTGTCATTGCCTGTTGTTCACTGAATTCTGACCTTTTCTTTTAATTCAAGGAAATTCCCGCTACAGACTCGAAAACTATTCCCTGTTCTAAGAGATGACTCATTTCTTTGCTGCCACATCAGCTTCCATAGCATATTTAACTTTGAAATATTACTGGAACAGGGGAAAAGAAAAGAAAGATGTAGATCAAAAGGTCATTAGTAACTAATGTTTTAGGAAGGAGCAGGCAAATGCAAGGAGAGTTAAGTAAAAGAAGGGATGTTAAAAGGTTGACTGAGGAAAATTGAAAGGGTCAGCAGTAAGAAATGACTGGGTGTCTTTAGGGAAGATCACAAAGCAGGAAAACCAACATGAATATATTAAATAAAGAGAACTAGTGAAATGATCAATATTCTCCCAAATCCAAAGAGATCTACGTGTAGCTCAAAGCTTTTGGACAGCAGCACAGAGCTGAGGGAGGCGAGGAAGATTATGAAACTCAGCCACATGTCAAATATGAAACATTGTTCTGTACTAAGAACAATGGAAAAAAATTACATCAACACTGAAAACCTTTACTTTAAAAAAGCCTTTTCACCATGCTAAGAACAACTCCCTCCTCCCTTGTTCAGCTCTTGCCTGTTCTGAGCACTACCTGGAAATCCATGAAAGATGAGGAGCTTCTAGAAGCAGGGAAATGATAATGAGTGTTCATCAGAACTAAACCTCTCTGACACTGCAAAGAGAAGAGAGGAGAAATTTTTGTTCCTGAGACTGTATTTCTTTTGTGTTTTTAAGGATCTCTATGTGGAGAAAGGAAGAACTTTGCTTGTTGGATGTGGGCTCTGTCCTACAAAACTCACAAAACCCTAAAAGGCTGAAGTGTGATTGTGATGTCAGAAGTTTAGGACTGTGGTCATTTTGGAAAGTATGAAGATGAACTGGCCATATCCCTATTTGGAGCATTCAGATAAAAAATTATATGTGTAAATCTATATATACACATTTGAGTGATTTTCCCCACTTGATGACAGAGGGGCAGTAATTATCTGGGAAAGGGAGAAGACAGTGGTGACTTTAAAAATGCCCATTGTACAAACCACAAGGGAAGAGAAAGGTGTGAAGACACCACTGAGAAAAGGCCATGGAGTTTTACAAGAGCTAAAAATATGATCTATAAATTTGACTGAATCAGAGATGAAAGTCACACCCCTTCTAAATATTTAGCCAGTGATCTTAACATGAGTTACTCTTGCAACAAGATAAGGGCTGTCTTCAGACATCACATGCTACAGACTGATCTCAAACTCTTCTCTCCCTCTGTTGGTATCTCTCGGGCATTTAATCTGCAGAAAAGAAGTTTAGTAAAGCTGACTTTCCCCTCAAAAGTCCCATTCAAACCTTCTCCCAAACTGCAGTCCAGGTGACCTTCTCTTCTGCTTTCTGTCAGCACAATTTCAGCTTTTCCACTAAGCATGCACAGAGATTCAAAATAAAATCACAGAATCACAGAATGGGTTGGGTTGGAAGGGATCCCAAAGACCATCTCATTCCACCTCCTGCCATGGGCAGGGACACCTTCCACCAGTCCAGGTTGCTCCAAGTTCTGTCCAACCTGGCCTTGGGCACTTCCAGGGATGGGGCAGCCACAGCTTCTCTGGGTGATGTTTCTTTAGAAACCAAAAAGTTCCCTCTGATAGTGGTTGTTCAGTGATCCTATTTTATTCATGAAAAATTAAAACCAACTTACATCAGGTCTCCTAAAGCTGGAACTGGAGGTCCATTACAACTCAGTCTCCAACAGAACCAGCCTTACATAGGGGGCAAAAAAAAGTTTTCATGTCAAAAATCCTAGTTTACAATATTTAAAGTGTCTGCCTACCCGGATTTATAGATGCCATTACAGCTTTTTTATAGGAATAGGTGTAATGTAGGCATTAATATCAAGACTCACAGTATAATCTACCAAAATAGTAAATTAAAGATCATTAACAACTCCACAGGCAAATGAGGTGGGTCCAAACAGCTCTGACTTAACAAAACCTGCAGTCTGTCAATATAGATCCTTATTTTATCATGAAATTGTGTAATACAAAGATAAAGTCAAGCTAAAAATGTTGTTCTTGAAGAGTTTAGTTCTGGATAATCCATGTCACACACACACCCCACATCCCAAAGAGCAAGGTAATCCCCACACATCCTTACCAAACACCCCACACTGAGGGCACCAGGCAGAAGGTGGACTCACAGCTGGACTGAGATTTAAACAAACCAGCCAGAGTTTGGCTCTTACCTGCTGCCTTCACTTGTTCTTTCTCTTCATTTCTTCACCTCCCACCTTTGCCTGGTAGACTTTCAAATTTCTGTTGTCTCAGAAGAGTTTTGATTAATTAGTGTTTGCAAAGGAGGGTGTGTGATAAATGCTGTCATAACTCTGGGGCCAAAGTGCCTGATTAAGAAGCAGAGCACAGCCAGAAGAGCTGCCACAACCACCTCCTGTGCTGTCCATGTCCTGACAATGCAGACAACAGCACTGGATACAAATGCATCAGCAATTAGTGCTTTCTGGAGTCCTAAAAGAAATTCTAAAAATTGCCTCAATGGAATGATTTTCTGCATCCCTCTTTTGTTCCCAGAGCCACTCAGGAAAGGCTGTGCACTGCTTCCTTCTGAGGTTCATCTCTGTTTGATGCCAAAGTCAGTGTAATCAGGGAGATAATTAATTTAACAGCTACTTGCTGCTGTAAACACTCTCCTGTTAGAAGAGTCATTCTGGGACAGGTTTTTTCACTGTTATACAAAGAATCAGCTGGGTCAAAATCCCCAAATTATATATAACCGTTGTCTCCCACCAAGTTCAGACTGACACCAACAGAACTGGTTCATTTTGTTTTCCAGTACCAATTAAGAAACAGAAAAACTCAATTTGCTGGATCACAAAGATTTCCAGTTCTTTGCCTTTCCCCCCCTATATTACTTAAACATTTTTTGATTCAGAGCACCATTCTAAACTGCTTTGTTTCCTACAACTGTCCCATGCTGAAATCTCCAGGGAACGTGCTTGGAAGTTTTGACTGACACACTTTTGTCTTGGATTTTTATTTTTTAAATTGCAGTGAACAGGAGAACACAGCTTGAGGAACCTGAACAGACATATGACCAATGAGGTAAGAATCATTATTCCAACCCTAAAAGGCCTTTTCAGAAGAAAAGTTAATCTCTACAGGATGCAACCATTCCTTATGACCTTGAATCAAATTAGCCCCGTTTCAATGGGAAGTTTTTTCTTTAGGCTCAGCCATTGCTGGCTGCCCTTACATTTATTTACAATAGCACCTGGAGTGTTCAATCAAGTCCTCATTATGGTTAAGTGCTGTAGCACCACATTGTAACAACTAAAAAGTACTTTAGGGGATGCAGAATAATTTCAGGACAATGTGTTTAAGAATAATCAGTGAATGTCTATTTTAAAGGCAAATGGCTTTTACAAAGGTTATGTATAGACACATCCCTAAATAATAACATTAGTGAAGGGGTTCCCCTTTCTCTTCAAAATTGTTTCCTGACATTGTAATTGTAATAGTTTTCTTACTCCCTTTCTTGCACACAAGAACTGACTCGTTTGTTTTTTTCATCTGACTCCACCAAGCAGAAATGGATTTAACCCTTCTGATAATTCAAGAACAATCTTCTCCAAGATGGAGGCAGACTTGGAGCATTTTTTCCTAGAGGAGGATCTGAAAGAATTTGGGTCCTGCGGTTTTTACATTTGCTTTCCATATTACCAGAGTTGAATGACCAGATTTCCAGCTAATTCCCTCTGGGACATCGATATCTTCAATCTTATTTTAAATCCTGTAGAGAATTCTCTCTGGTCTTGTCCCAGGTATGTCAGAACAAATAGTAAATTAATCTTTAAAGGTAAAAAAACCCCTAAATAATTGGTTTACAGAAAATACTATAACAAGTATTTGCCCAGAGACAACTGTTTTTTCAAAAAAGCCCTAAAACCTGAACTTTTTCTATTGAATCCCTGTGAAGACAAGGACATCTTTCCTGTTAGATGAAGGAAGAGTTTGGAGATGCTCCAGCCTGGTACAAGACTAAGTAAACTATTTTCCCTTCAGAAAGATGGAAATACCCTCTCAGTGGAATCTCTCCTGAGTGAAGAAAGCATTGGGGTTTTCAAAAGTGGCACTGGAAATGGCTGCATTCTCCCCAAATTCTGTTCTAACCTTCCAAACCTTGAGGGCTGACCAGAGAAAGAGAGATAATGGTCAAATCTTGTGGTGAATTCTGATAGATCTAGATATATGTATAGCTATATACACATATTATTATCATGGTACATAGTGTAATTCTCATTAAGTATTAGCACAGATATCCAGATTACAAAACACTGGAGGCAGAGAGTTCTGTTTGAGTGAGTTTTCACCCACACCCTCGTTGGGGCAGATCACAATGGAGCAAAGCAACCCCTTGAACATTCAGCCCAGAGATCTGATGTTTGCCAAGCTCATTTCATTCAAGCCATATGGGATTTGCAAAACCATAGGAATAATTTTCAGGTTCCTACTTGCAAAGCCAAAAGAAATGAGTCATCATTTAACTAATCCAGTCGTCAAAGAAAAGGGACAAAACCCAAGAGCACAAAGATTAGTTGATTCCTACAAGGCAATAGAAAAAAAAAGCGGTTTCAGTAATAAAATCTAATTGTTTGTAAGAGAGACAAATGACATGATGTTGGGTGAGTTCCCTTCCTCTTGGCCAGTTTTCTCACTGATGAAATAACAGTAATTATCCCTCCCACTCTGTGTTTGGCCATCGAGCTCTGCAGAGGAAAAACATGATGTCACCAAGCGTTGGTGTTACAGTGAAGCTGACAGCAGTGAGCAAAGACACCTCCACACCTTCATTATTTATCTTCCAGTTATACAAATTCACTCTGAGCTGTATAATTCACCCTTATATTGTCAGGATGGATGCCCTGTGCTGTTTTACCACTGCTCCTTTATTATCTAAAATTGAAATGTACAGGAACATGTTTCTCACTATGATCTTAAATTAGGGATTGCACTGTCAACATGTAGAATCCACCTGATGTAATAAAAAGACCAAACACAGAATCACAGAATGATCTGGGATGGAAGGGATCTTAAAGATCGTCTAATCCCACCTCCTGCCATGGGCAGGGACACCTTCCACCAGCCCAGGGTGCTCCAAGCCCCATTCAACCTGGCCTTGGACACTCCCAGGGATGGGGCAGCCACAGCTTCTCTGCCCAACCTCTGCCAGGGCCTGCCCACCCTCACGGGGAACAATTCCTTCCCAATATCCCATCCATCCCTGCCCTCTGCCAGTGGGAAACCATACCCCTTGTCCTGTCCCTCCATCCCTTGTCCCCAGTCCCTCCCCAGCTCTCCTGTAGCCCCTTCAGGCACTGGAAGGGGCTCTCAGGTGTCCCTGGAGCCCTTTGGGAATCCTACACAGGCTAAAAGCTTTAGCAGGTGAGAAAGTAGCAGATACATTTAAATAACTACCATGAAACTCTGGGAAACAACTTGAGTTGCTGCTTCCCTCCCTGTCTGGGGCTGCTGCAGAGGCTCAGCCCAAGTGAGCACACGGAATGTTCTCAACAACAATCCCTGTGACGGATCTCAGTGAGGGCAAGTGTGTCATCATCGCCAGCAGAGCCCCAGGGCTGGGCTTGGGGACCCCAAAGTGTCCCCTGCTGGGAGCAGCACTCACCTGCCTGGGCTATGGAGGGGAGGACTCACCTGCCTGACCATGGAGGGATGGAGTGACCTGACTGGCATGGAGGGGAGGACTCACCTGCCTGGGCCATGGAGGGATGGAGTGGCCTGACTGGCCATGGAGAGGAGGACTCACCTGCCTGGCTGTGGAGGGGATCACCTGCCTGGGCCATGCAGGGACTCACCTGCCTGGCCATGGAGGGAGGGACTCACCTGCCTGGGCCATGCAGGGACTCACCTGCCTGGGCCATGGAGGGAGGGACTCACCTGCCTGGGCCAGGGAGGGACTCACCTGCCTGGGCCATGGAGGGACTCACCTGCCTGGCCATGCAGGGACTCACCTGCCTGTGCTGCAGAGGAGCTGATGATGACAGGAGCAGGTGCCACCAGGCGCACAGGGGCCCCCAGCCCATTCCTGGCCCCGGCATTGACCACGAGAGCCCCAGTTTGGTCGTAGTAAGCAGCAGGAGCCAGCACTGGGTAACCTGGAGGGGCAAAGCACAGGGCAAAGCAGGTGAGGGACAGGCAGTGCACTCCTGGCAGGTCCATCATCTCCATAAGATGGTGCAATACTGGTTTTAAAGGAAAATCTGAATGGGAAAAGAAACACCAACAACAGCTCTGCTCCCACCGAAGAGGAAAGATTTTAAATCCATATTGAAGTCTGTGACTTTAAAATAATTAAGACTTTCAGGGCTTTTCAGGACTTCTTTCCCCAAACCTACCAGCATTGCCCTCAGTGTAAATTGAGTTATACACACCAAAAAAAAAGGGGTTAAAATACAAAAATTACTACTTCTTTTCTATTATAAGTACATCTTGTGCTGGGACTTTTTGTATCTGTGAACACCCTGCATATCCAAGTGCCCCACTGTGGGCTGAGGGTGTTCAGTGCACACACCTGGAACTTGAAGTTATGTATTTTGGAAGGTGTGTATCATAAATCCTTCTTTAATATATACAAGTAAACACTTTAAACTATGCTAGTGATGGACACAGCAGCACACTGCCAGTAGTACACAGTGACTGAGGTACCTTACTACAGAATTCTAGTTAAATAGAGGCATTAAAACTAAACACAGAGATTCTCCACAGTGGGGAGGGGGCCACAAAGAGAAAGCTCTCTGTGAATATTTCCTTTGTAAATATACATAAACACACATATATAAACACATACATATGTATATTTGCTTTTCTAATACAAACCAAATAACAGATTTAAGGAAGTTTGCAGCTTGCTGGAAACACCCATGTTACAGTTCACTTTGTAACTTAACACAGCAACATTCTTCTTAAACCATAAAAAACCCCATTAACCACCCTGTGACACTCCCAGCAAGGAGACCTGAAGTTCAAACAATCCTTCTGCCTCACATCTGACCAGCACATTATTCTAAAAGATGCTTAGGTTTGTCCTCTGCCATTCCAGTGATATTCTGTGTAACTGAATGTCAAAAGCAGCCTCACGGATCAGAGTTCAGCCAGCAGCTCCTCTCAAGAATTAGAAATGAGAATTAAACCCTTCTTCCTTTTATCCCTTCTCCTGTTTTTAAGCCACCAGGAAGAAGCAATCCCAGAGGAGAAGTCCCTGATGTGTTGAGTGAAGCACTGAGAGGGCAGGGATGGGGAGATAAGATGAATGGACAGGACTGAGATACCTCTGAGGTTTAAAACGCTCGAATGAGCACAGGAAAACCCGAGGGTGATTTTCCATAGGAGCCAGCAATTCTTTAGAACACACAAGCAACTAATGCACTGTACAGTGGACAATATTTGTCTTCACCTGTGACACAGGGACCTACCCCCTGGTGTTGATGTTTTGTGCTGCCCAAGTGGTTGGGGTCACATCCAACCTTCTCCTACACCCACAGAGTGAACTCCAAACCGATGGAAACAAACACTGCTGAACACCAGGCAAAAGTGACATCACACGGAGCCAAGAGATTCCCATTGCTTGGCTGTCCCTGGCCCTGGCAAAGCTGCTCCTGCCCCAGCCATACCTGGCATTCCTGCTGCCAGCCCCTGGCCGAAGGCGAGGGCCGAGTTGACGGCGGCCGCGGCCACCAGCGGATCCGTCTGCTGGCCCTGCTGGTTCTGGTTGGGGGTCAGGGGCCGCTGGCTGGCACCTCCACGGAGAACCTGCAGAGACAGAGAACAGCCAGGGGGTCACTCTGGGGCCCAGGGGCAGGACACCATCCCCAGGCAGTCACAGGAGCAGCAGGAGCAATCCAGCTGAAGTTCTTGCCCCAGCAATGGGTGACACCCTCTCCCCTTTATTCTTAATTGATATTTCTTGATATACAAGAAAGGCATTGAGGGGCTGGAGGTGTCCAGGAAAGTGAATGGAGCTGGGGAAGGGGCTGCAGCAGCTGAAGGAGGCTCAGCCTGGAGAAAAGGAGGCTCAGGGGGGGACCTTCTGGCTCTCCAATCTCTGCCAAGAGGGGGAAGCTGGGAGGGGTCGGGCTCTGCTCCAGGGCACAGGGACAGGAGGAAAGGGAATGGACTCAAGTTGTGCCAGAGAAGGTTTAGATTGGTGGTCAGGCATTGGAAGAGGCTGCCCAGGCAGGTGGTGGAGTCACCAACCCACGAGGTGTTCAAAAAACACATGGATGTGGCACTCAGGGACATGGGTTAGTGGTGACCTGCCAGTGCTGGGTTAATGGTTTGACTCAATGATCTTCAGGGGGCTTTTGCAACCTTTCTGCCTCAACAATCCAACCTTCAATACCCATCCTGGGTTACAAGTGCTTACAACAAACCATCTGCCCATCCCAGGTAATGCTTGGTGTCTGTCACCAAAGCCCTGGTAAAAGCCCCTTGGAGCAGAAAACTTAAAAAGCCCAAATTCAGAGCTGGGGCTGATGAGATGAGGTGACCTGGGTGTTTCCAAACCAGCAGCCCCTGTAGAAAACAGTGACCTGGTGACACAACACTTAGTGCAGGGAAATAATGACCAAAGAGCCCACAGTGTGTTTAGTCTGGTGGTGTGAGCCTGTGCTGCTCTCAGAGGGGATGATGGCAAAGTGACTTTGCTGTGATTGCTGTGACAGCCACTCTTTGCCACAGCCCTGCACTCCAAGAGGTGCTGCAGGTCTGCCCCCACCAGCAAGGTCAGCTTGTTTGATGAGCCATCCCTGGGTCCTCAGCACGTCTGGCTGCAAGGAGTGACATCCTGTGTGTCACAGGATGAAGTTATTAACAGGGAAAAATGGCTTTGAGCATGGAGAGGCTGGGAGGGGATGCTGAACTTAAGTGATTTAGACGTGTCTTCCTGAGTGTGCTGTGGCTGTCACAGCCTGAACTCCTGGGGAAGAGGAGACTGAGGGACTGCAGGTACAACTTCTTGGGAGGGGCAGGGACTGATCTCTGCTCTGTGGGGACCAGGGACAGCACCCAGGGGAGGGCTGGAGCTGTGCCAGGGCAGGGACAGCACCCAGGGAAGGGCTGGAGCTGTGCCAGGGCAGGGACAGCACCCAG
>JAOXXN010000471.1:69802825-69813872 GCA_026770055.1 Myrmophylax atrothorax
AATGGTTTCTAAAGATCTAGAAGACAAACAAACCGCTAGATAGTATTTTATTAATGAAATGTAAAGGCTCATTTCTTTCTGGAATGCGTTAACATGGTGAGGGCACAAGAAGCAGGGCAACATTTATCCAAGTTTACAAAGGTTGCTGTCGAGGCAGAATCTGTTGGTAGCTATTGAGGACATTGCAAGAAGGAATGCCAAAAAAAATAGGAGAATGGAAGACTTGGTGAGACAACAGGTGAAAACTTCCAAGTGAACACATTTAAGCAGCTAAAAGGGTCAAGTTGTGTGTTTATCATTGGAAGATTTTAATGGAAAACACCTTAAAAGCCATCTGCTAGGAAGTGATGCACACAGGGGTGATCATGTCTTGGAGCAGGAAAGAGGAGAGATAATCCCTTATGGGACAGCTTGGGGGACAACATTTGTCACTAAATATTAGAAACCTTCTGAGTGTGATCATTAAATCAGGCTTTATTGAATATACCCAGTGGTTTTCTCCTGCCTGTCACCAGTTAAACCCCAACACCTCCTATTCTCCATTCCCCTTTCCTGATAACACAGGCACTAAATATTTTTCATCTTAAGGTAAAAGCCTCAGACAATTCCAGAAGACAAATCTATCTAAGCTGCTCTGACTATAATAGCAGCTTAGATGGAGATGTCAGACTTGCAGATCTCAGCAATAGCTGACGTAAATCCCTTCTCCTACTCAGAAACACAGCAGGGGATGTGCAGGACAAAACAGGAATACAACGTCAGGAGCAGGTAGTGGAGACTGAAAATAGCTTGAGGTTGGAAGGCAGATCAGAACAGCTAAAGAAGCTGTTATTCTACTTCTCATAAAAAATACAAAAGAACTTCCTGGAGTATATTACAGAATCACAAAGGGGTTCAGAAATTGGTTATGAAAATTATCAGAGTCCTGGAATCAAAATTTCATAAAAGGAGATTGAGAGATTGTGTGATTGTTTACAGAAGAGATGAATACAAGGAGTTATGAGGAAAATACATTAAATTTTGAGAAGTTGAAGGAAGAACTGCTTATTCTTCATTTTGCTGTATCTAAAATCTCAAAAAGAAATTTCCATCTCACTCTCGAGATAAAAGTCATTAATTGTTGTTTCTTGAAACATGTAGACCAGCTGTGGGTCTCACTGCTGGAGTGTGGTATTGAGGATGTATGAAAATAAATATTAAATACTGGTGAGCTATACTGATGGCAGTTACAGCAATCACTGCTTTGCTTTACATTTGAATAGCATTGTCTTTTCAAAGAATTGAGCCTAATTTTACATCCCTGTGTGATCCTTGAAACACAACACACACTTGTACCCCCTACAGTGGATTCCACAGGTATCCCTGCACAGAACTTATGACGGTCATCTGCAAGCAGAGGAGCATAATGGACTAATTGAAATGCAGTTTGGTGTTTGCTTTTTCTCTTCTGATATTGCTGCTGTGTGAAACAATCCTGATCAAGTTCAGCATCAGTTTTGTTTGCCATCCTAACCTCTCTGCCTCTTGAAGCAATAACTTACTTTGCAACACATTGGATTCCTACAGGACTCTCATAGGGGAAGAAAATAATATTAATTTCATCTATTCATATTCTTCCCCTCATCACACTCAAAGAATAAATCACCAGACAAAATCTGTTCTGGTATTCAAAATGAAAGTAAATTAAAATATGCAGGTCCACAGGGCTCCTTTTATTTCAGAAATTCACCTTTCATGAGATGAAGATCCTCCCCAAACCTGTTTCTCTCACTAGCCATCAAAGAGCCCCCGTGCCTTATCTTCTCTACTTGTCTCTTATTTATATTGCTGAGTTTAGGTAATTAAAAACTTAAAATCAAATTCTCTGATTCAAATTCACAGCAGCACCAGGAGCCATTTATTTTTAAGTGTATACCTTCATATTAGCACATATAATGGTGATAAGCAGATTTGCACCTCGACATTCAGACTGTGGCTATCCTGATCACCATGGACCTCTTTCTGGCCTCAGATAAACCTATTTTATTTTGCAAACTTCATTCAGCCAACCAGGCTGCCACCCAAATGAGATCTTGGGGTGCCAGGTCAAGCCTTGGCATCATTTTTGAACAATTCATGCATTAGGCAAGAGCAATAAGTGATGTAATTATAGATTGGTGCTGTGGAATCAAGCCCTACAGCTCTTTGTAGTGATTTATATTAAACTGACGAAATTACATTCATCTACAAGATTATGAAATAATTAATAACATTACTCAATAAATTAAGGAATTTAATAGTCTGGAAGGCTTGTAAATGAATGGCCAGAAACATCAATTCAGGTAATTAATAACAAACAAGATGATTATTACACAGAAACTATTTAGAAATTACAGCACTTGAGTGTTTAGAATAATTTTAGTAAAAGATCTGGTTATAAAGTGGGCTAAAGTTCAAACTGAACCTCTAAGGGAATGCACTTAATTTGGAAATAAAGAATCAAATTGCTGAGGCTGGCATGGTTTTTACTTTGAGTCAGGATTTTTAACCTTTGTGACTGCAGGATTTGGGTAAATCACTAGGAAAGAACTCCTTCAGAACAAGAAATACTTGAGAAGTCCAGTTGCCATTTCTCCTTGAGGAGCAGCAAATCTGCAGTTCTCCAAAGGCATACGAGATGAAGCATTTGGGAAATTTATCCTTGACGAACTTGTAGAACGTAATTATGGAATTAGAAGAGCTGGACAGGGTGCAAATAGCATGTCCTTGCCATGGCAGAAAAGATTTGGGTCCTGGAGATTTATGGCTATGCTAAAACAACTCTCATGAAGGACAATTTTAGTTAAATTACCTCAGGTCATCATTGTCACCATGCACAGTTTTACTGCAAGGCTCATAATGTGATATTTTGCTTTGAACTTCAGCCCCTGCAGTAAAACCTCCATAAAAGTGTTTCTGACTGAGAAGAAAAAAATGTAAAATGACAAAGACACTTGTGGCAAAATCCTGATGAATTTTTAGTACAAAAAAAAAAAAAAATGCAGACATCCGAAAACCAGAGCTGGATATTCTGCATTGGGCTAAATTTATCCCTGGGGTTCAATAACAGCAAACCTGGGGAAAAAATTCAGTCTGAAACCCAAAAAGACAGTTTACTCTGATCTCTAGCATTGCAGAGACCTCACTGATTCATTTGTATCAAGACCATTCCTTGATTAATTCCTCCTTTTTTTTTTTCAGCACGGCCTGAGTTTACCCAGATCCTCATTCCATCTTTTCTATGAGTTTGTAGCCAAACACCTGGTGGCAGGTACAGCCCTGAGGGGTGGGATCTGAGCTGCTCCAGCTGCAAAGCTTTACTGTGTCCTGCTCCATGGATTTGCTTTGGTCAATCCTCCACCTCTGGATTCTGCTTTCTGAGATCACCCTTCCAAAACAGACTCACTGTGGCAGAGCATCAAACATTAGAGATGATTAATAGAGACAAAAGAGGATTGAAAATGTCATAAGAGCTTCCACACCAGCACCTTTAGGACAGAAGTCATTTAATAATTTAAAAAAATAATAAAAAAAGGAAACAGTGGGAGTGTGAGACAAAAAACCAAACAGCTTTGCAATGCACAGTGTGCCAAACTATACTAATTATATTATGCAAATATAAATTAGGGAAATACAAGTGTAAATGGCAAAACTTTTTCCCAGCAACGTAGCAATTACTTGCACTCATTTGCCTGTAGTTTCAAGGGACTGATTTCTAGGAATGAGCAAACCTACTGGGATTTTTGTGTTTTCTTTTAATGATGTAGGTTTTTTCAATGCTCTCCACTCCCAATGTGATGAAAAGCCACCTAACAGATGTGTAACCACGGTTTGAACTTCACTGAATATTCATATACTGATGTTAAATACCTTAAACATAATATTTAAAGCCTAAAGAGTTGGAGAGGATTTTTTACCCCCACCCTGTTCTTCTGTACTTGGGATGTGAAAACTTTTGAAGTAGAACCCACAGGCCAGGTCCTCCAGGACTAAAACTAAAACACCAAACAGCAGCCAGAAGCAAGTGATCCTCCTCAGTTCTATGGTCAGAATAAATATTGAGGCAATTTCAGGATGTTGTACCCAGGATCATCTAATCTATTGTCTCACATCACCTGAACACCACATCTCAAACCACTCCACAGTAATTCAGGATAGTCTGTTCTTACAAATTCCTTTTGTGATGTGACCACAGAAGAAAAATTTTGTAATTAAACAACTTGCTCTCCTAATAATTCATTTAGACCTAAATTAGGACAAGAAAACATATGAGTATGCTGATACTTAATAATAAACCACTTAAAACAGTATTTCTAACAAGCTAGAAAATAATGCCATGTAAACAAGATGTGTTTGCCTGAGTGCAATAGTTCTTCACTATTAGAAAAATAAAAAGAAATACTATTTTAAAGAGAATTTTGTCCTAGTGAGTTGGAAATCCTACTGCCAGCCTAAAACTTAGAGTATTTCAACAGCTTTGCAACTTTTGCTTTGTTTGCAGCAAGAACTGTGCCTTAAAAGCCATTCAAAGAGCTGCAGATTATGAGCTGACTTCTACCTGCACTAATTATTTAACCTCATCTTGACAACACTTAGGAGAAGTTTAGCAGCCAAAAGAAATTTCATTTTATTTTTTTATTTAGCATAAATTGTTTTCCTTCTCCCTCCAACAGAAGTTTAGAAGTACCAAGAGAGCCCAACTGTACTACCAAAAGCTCTACCTAAAATTACAGGCTTTCTCGTTAGAAAAATAACCACTGGGAAAAAAAAAATCTTAAATAAGAAGTGCATAACAACAGCTGATATTAAAGTTAATTGAAAATATAATAGCAAACAATAAACTAACCTTCAACTACTGCTCTGCTTCTTATTTTCACCTCAATACAGCCTGTCCTAAACACATAAAAAACCCCTTAAACACATTACAGACAGATTATTGACACAGAAGCACTCATTTATAAAATAAAGTCTCACTGGGAGGAGCTTCGTTAATTGACAATTAAGTCAGGTCATTATCTATATAAAGAGAATACCTGTAGCTGTTTGCCTTTCCTTGTGGAGGACCTTTCAGCTGCCTGAGGAAGGGAGTGTCTGGGGTAAGCAGAAAAGCAGTAGCTTTGTTTAAGACTTTTGTAGAACTGAAATAAAAATCCCAACAACCCTCAAGTATTTGCAACTGTTCAGAAAAGTTGGCTTTGCAAGATTTTTCAGAACTAGGTGTTTACTCTTAATTTTTTATTTTATAGTAATTAAGGGGAAAATGAGAGGATAAATGTGATGTAAGTATCTTGTTTTTTAATAACTGTGGACTCTTTGTCATTATATTGCCTCTGCTGTGCTCCTGGTACCCATCAAGGCTCCCTCTTTGCTGTTACAGATATAGTGTGGGTTTATGGGTGACACATGGGGTACATTACCTTGCCATTTACCCTCATGGGAGCTGTGGGGAAAGTGTTCTTATGATGGGAATGGTTTCATTTTGCCTAGCCCCAGTCAGATCACCAGCATGCCCAAAGGCTCCAAAATAACTTCTGGGTGCCTAATTGTTCTGTGATGAAGACACAGATCCTTGTGATCATAACCCCACCAGAGCACCAACTCTGTTCCAGGGGGTGAAGAGTGAGTGGCTTTCCCATGAGACAATTTGTTGATGGAGGCAAAAGCTTCTGGCATGGTATGTGACACTTTATAAGTGTCAGAGATGTTAATGCCTTGAAGAAGTATCTTCTTATGATCAAGCTTTCACACCATCTGCAGATCTTTCTCTCCTTTCCTCCTCTTGTAGAAAGCACAAAGGAGAGATGCCAAAAAGAACCTGGTTGTTTAATCTGAGGCCACATGCCAAGTAGTTCAATAACACTGAGGAACCCAAACCATCAGCTGTAGAAACACAGCTATTGAATGAAAACGTGATTTTCTGAAAGTAGAAACCAGCTGAACTCCCACTAATTCACTAATTTTAGCAATTTTTCCTAAGGGACAAGTTCATTTTTCTGGTTTAAAAGGAACCTTGAAACACCTGAAATCACTGATTTTTTTAAAATAAAAAATATTAAATCAGTAATTAATTCAGCTGGCAATAAAGTATCTTAATTTTGTGAATTAACTAAAACCTTGCTATACACAGTGAAAAATTAACAACTTGTCAGAATTCCAGTTGTATTCCATTATTTCCAAGTGAACTACTATTTCTCTGGGAGAACAAGACCATGTTAGACTAGTTAATTCCTGGGTGGGAAAACCATGAGGGTTTCTCTCTTTTCCCTACAGTACATTCAGCAAGTGTCAAATCCAGATGTGCTATGAATCAATTTTCCCCTCTTCTCTTTTCTGGATGGGAGATAATTCTAGAAATGGGATCTTGTTTCTGTTCTTGGAAATCTCATGACATTTTGGATGCGAGTTTTGACTGCTGGGACTTCAGTTCTAATGTTGGGTTGTTCTAAAATTCCATAGTTTGCAATTAGTAGTGTACAATTAAATTCTTGAGAAATAAGTCAAGATAAAATGAAGGTCTTAGGGTCAGAACATAAATTAAAAGAATTCCACATTTTTATCCTTTAATATCCTGCCACTAAAATTGAGATTTTAAAAAAATATTGCTTGTTTTAATAAGTAAGGCTGGCAAAAGCTTATCCTTCCCTTTGACCCAAATCTTCATTCAAATGTATTATATGTTCCTGTAAATATGAAGATCTGGCTGATTTTTCTTTTCCTTGCACCCTCTGGTGGCTGCAAGTTCACTTCTGTTCAGTGGAGATCAGCAGCTTGGCAGGGTGTTCCTGTGTTAGAGCTGGTCCTTCTGGATCATTGCCATCCTTCCTGTGGCCAGAAACACTCTGGGGAGCTTTTGGACCAGAGCTGGGCCAAGGGGGAAGAAAGGCAAGACTGTATCCACGGGATTAAGTGCCTTATAGCTCTGTCTCCATTAGAAACAGATCTGGGAGGCCAGTGATTCACAAACAGCAACCTAAAATATAAGCAAAATGTACCTTCCTCTCTCCAGGTACAAGCCAATGGAGTTTGCAAGTTGGCATTAGAGTTTGGTTGTGCAGCCTTCACTTAGGACATTTTTCCTGACTCCAGTGGGATGTACTTTTTGTTTTGCTTATAGAAAGGAATGCAATTGATTTGCAGTTTTAAACAAACACTGCACAAACATTCCAAGTGGAATTTCTCGGATGTGAACCTGAGCTGTCAGTTGGTCTGCCAATACCTTAGCAATGAATAAATATATACCCCTTTTATCTAATGTTTCAGTGAAATAATTTTACTTTGTGGAAGTGACTCTGTCACCCAGGACATGCAGAGCCTGTAGTGACTGTGCACATCACTCAGCAATTAAACTGTCTGTGTGATCAGCTGCAAGTACTGGCAGAGTATACCATTCTAGAGCTGAGTAAAGCCTGTGAGGGTTAATGGTCAGCTTTGCCTTTGCAAGACAGAGTTCAGCAGGGCTTAACTTAATCTGTTATTCAGAGGGATTTGGTAAGCCAGCCTGGGCTCCACTGCAGCCAAGCAGTCTGGGTGTCTGAGCTGTTTGTTCTGGGCTGCACAGTTGCTGCCAGCATTACTGGTGGCTCTCAGGGACTTCATGCAGATATCTGTCCATGCCCACACCACATCAGCAGGGTTTTGTCCTTGGGTTCCCTTCTCCAGTTACAAATCATGTTTATTCAACACTGGGAGGAGCGGCTGATACCTCAGGGGGTTGTGCAGCCCTTCGGGGGACCTTGATAGTCTGGAAAGATGGGAGAGGAAGAACCTTCTGGAATTCAGCAAGGGCAGATGCAGGTCCTGCACCCGGGGAGGAACAACCTGGGCACCAGCACAGCCTGGGGGTGACCTGCTGGAGAGCAGCTCTGCAGAGAAGGACCTGGACGTCCTGGTGGACAACAAGCTGTCCCTGAGCCAGCAGTGTGTCCTGGGGGCCAAGAAGGCCAATGATGTCCTGGGGTGCATTGGGCAGAGCATTGCCAGCAGGTCAGAGAGGGGATCCTGCCCCTCTGCCCAGCCCTGGTGAGGCACATCCCAGTGCTGTGACCAGTTCTGGGCTCCCCAGTACAAGAGAGACATGGAGCTCTTGGAGCAGGTCCAGCAGGGAGCTACTGAATTGGTCAAGGGACTGGAGAATCTCTTAGGACAGAGGGCTGAGGGAGCTAGGCCTGTTCAGCTTTGAAGGGGGTGCCTCATTAATGTCTATAAATTAATGTCATTATGTCATTAATGTCAGAGGATGGATCAGGCTCTGCTTGGTGGTGGCGAGCAACAGGCAGGAGGGAATGAGCAGGAACTGATGCAGAGAAAAGTTACACCTGAACATGAGAGGAACTTTGTTGTGTTTTTGTTTTGACTGAGCACTGGAACAGATTGCCCAGAGTTGGTGTGGAGTTGCAGCTTTGCACTTCTTCATAGAGGCACAGAATTGTTTATGTTAGAAAAGCCCTCTATGGCCATTAAATCCAACCATTCCGCCAGCACTGCCAAGGCCACCACTGACCTGTGTCCCCAAGTGTCACATCCACACAGCTTTTAAATCCCTCCAGGGATGGGGACTCCACCACTGCCTTGGGCAGCTGTGCCAGGGCTGGAGAGCCCTTTTGGTGAAGAAATTTTTTCAAATATCCAATCTAATCTTCCCCTGGAACCACCTGTCCCTGTTCCCTCTCCACCTGTCTCTGTTCCCTGGAGCAGAGCCTGATACCCCCCCGCTCCCGCCAGCTCCCCCCTCCTGGCAGGGAGTTGCAGAGAGCCAGAAGGTCCCCCCTGAGCCTCCTTTTCTCCAGGCTGAGTCCCCCGAGGTCCTTCAGCCCTCCTGCTGCTCCAGCCTCTTCCCAGCTCCGTCCCCTTCCCTGGACACACTCCAGCCCCTCAGTGTCTCATCTGAGGGTCCCAAAACTGTAAACTCTTTGACTTCCATTGCAAAGGAAGGTGACACATCTGACTGTATTGTTCCCACTTTTGGTCTATTCTTGGTTCCCAGTCGAACTTCTACCAGGCAGAGCAAACGTCAATGCTCATTTCGCTCCAAGCTGAGAAATGCTTGATTTGCTCCTCTATGAACATCTCAGCAATAGATGAGTTTATTGCCCTCATTAAGGGAACAGGCAAACTTGACAGTTAAAAACATATGGAGTTTCTGTGTTACTGCAATAAAAATGCAGCGAGCTGTGAATTTTGTTTCACAAATGTGGGGGGATTTCTACTGTTCAGTTTTCAGCTTTCTTTTGCAGAAGTAAAATATTCAGAATTTTCTTTCCCTGAGAAAAGATGGACACTGTCAGAAGGAGAAACTTAGCCATTTTTCTCCTTTCAGAGGAGCAGCTGTGTAAAATAGGTGAAAGATCTATGGACTAGTTTATTTCTGGTGTTCTAGATATTGAAACACAAACATTTAAATTTTACTTTTTCTTGAGTAGTTTTGTGGAACCAAAAAGATAAGTGGTGTGTCATGAAATGTCCCTCATACCTCTTAAAAGAAAAAAAAAGTAAAATATCCATACCTGCAGGATGTTTGATAAAATTTCTTCTTCAATCCACAATTAGAAATTGCAATAATATATCTTCTATTTAAGTCCAATACTTGTACTTAAGAAGACCCAAATTTGAATTTCTATTGGTCAAATTCACAACACTGAGCCTGGGACTGTCAGTCATCCCTGTCTGTGCTATGTCAGATTTCTGGTGTGTAAAGCTCCAAAAGTTTCCTATGACAAAACCATACCTTGTGTTGATGCTCCCAACTCTGGCTCCCTGGTTTTTTCCCAGCTGGAAAGGACACAGCTCCTGCCTTCACAGAAGGTCTGTAAGAACTAGGGCAGCTCTCCTCCAGCAGAGGAAAGCCATGGACCTGTTGGAGCGAGTCCAGAGGAGGCACCAAGGTGATCAGAGGGCTGGAGCAGCTCTACTCTGAGGAAAGGCTGAGAGAACTGGGATTGTTCAGCCTGGAGAAGAGAAGGCTCCAGGATGACCTAATTGTGGCCTTCCAGTACCTGAAGAAAACCTACAGAAGGATGGACAGGGACTTTTCCAAGAGCATGGAGTGACAGAACACAGGCGAATGTTTTTAAACTTACAAAGGGCAGGTTTAGATTCAATCTCAGGAAAAAATTCTTTACTGTGTGTGAGGGACTGGTTTCATATCTCATTGCATTATCATTGGGTTGCATCAACCAACTCCTGTGTGTGTGTGTGGAGGGGCCAGGCCTCCAGTGTGGGAAGGCATGAGGTCTGCAGCCAACACGGTGCCCCAGAAGGCACCTGGCACAGGAGTTGTGTGGCCAGAGCCTATCAACCAAAAAGGCACACCTGGCAGCCCACTCACACCATGCGCCCTGGAGCCTCTGCCTGGCTGATTCACCCCTCTGGCCAGGAGGGCACTGAGTGGCCAATTAACTGGTTGTCCCACCTGGGAGGGGTGGCCGCAGTGGCCAGAGTGTATAAATACAGGCACAGAGCAGCTCCCTTTTTGTTCAGCCTTTCTCTCTCAAGATCTGCCACCACCTGACTCTTGGCAGTAACTACTTTTCCCTCTCCTTTCTTCATCTCTCTTTCTTCACTCCTTTCTACTCTCAATCTTTTTTTCTTCCTCTGCTCTTTTCTTCCCCTTGTGGGTAACTTAAAACCGATGGGTGGTATTTCACGAAGCTGTATGGGGTTGGTGTTTGCTGGGTGCTTTAGTGTAATGCTTCTCCTTGGTTGTTTGTTACTTCTGTAAAACCTTTTGCCAAAGCAATTATTTTCTCACTAAAGGAGTCTCTTGGGGGAAAAGAAAATCTGTGGGTTTTTCTGTTTATGTGAATTCAAGATATCAAGGAACCAAAGGCTCTGCAAAAGTTTTGTGTGGGAGGTCTTGAGAGTCTTAAATGTAAGTAAAATGTCCAGGCAGCTTGTGGCTTGAACCTGGGGCTTTACAGTGTGAGAATGGGAAGACCCTGAAACAGGTTGGCCACAGAAGCTGTGGCTGCCCCATCCCTGGAAGTGTCCAAGGCCAGGTTGGATGGGGCTTGGAGCAACCTGGGCTGGTGGA
>JAOXXN010000471.1:69813972-69841163 GCA_026770055.1 Myrmophylax atrothorax
GCCTTGGACACTCCCAGGGATGGGGCAGCCACAGCTTCTCTGGGCACCTGTGCCAGGGCCTGCCCACCCTCACAGGGGAGAATTTGTTCCCCATATCCCACCTATCCCTGACCTCCTTCAGCTTAAGGCCATTCCCCATCATCCTGTCACTATTGTTTAACTGTATTTTTGTGAGAAAACAGTTGTAACCAAACTTTAAAACAAAGAAACCGGGAGCAAAGATGGCAAATTAATAACCCAACTAATTGGCAAGATCATCCTATTTTGCCAGGCCTTGCCATCCTGCTGGGAAAAAATTTCAGGTAGAGGTACCTGGCGATGGAACAGACCTGGGTAATGTTTTGTGTCTGGTTTGTGTGGGTTTGCTGTTTTAAACACACGCATTTAATTGCTGCAAACAGTGGGACTCCAACATTATTCTGATGACTACTGAACTGTTAAATTGATCAGAGCCCTGAGAATATGTATGTGTTTTTAAATCAACCTCCTGGCACATTTCCTTTGCCTTAATGCTTTCCCATTGCCCTTAATTAAATCCTTTTCTTATCCATTGCCTCCCAAATTGTATCACGAACCCTTCTCCTTCTCATCTTGGTTGTGCCTCCAGAATTTACAAAAATTAACAGCTTCTCAAGCTTTTAAAACACTTTGGGCAAAATTCACAGCACGTCATTTCCCTGGGAACAGATGGAGCTGCACCAGGAAGGGGTTTGGATACCAGCAATTCCTGAGCAACTTGAGCACTCGGCTTTTGATGCTTCCTTGCTTTGCAAATCTGCTTTTTCCAGGAGCGTTCAGGAGGATAAACAAGCAAAACCAAAATGCTGAAGGTGTGATGGTCTTTGAGAGGCAGAGCCTGCCCTCAACTCACACATCCCCATCTTCCAGGGACAGAGATGTCTGTCATGGATGTCTGCCATGGATAAGAGATAGTCATAAACCTCTGGGTGTTGCTTGGTTGAAGCATCTATTTATCTACAGATGTTTAAAGCTCTTCCCCTACAGACATTTTTACAACCTGGTGTGTGTGTGTGTGTGTAGGAATTGAATTGCTACTGCCTTATTTTAGGTTTATGCTTTTGTAATGGCATTAAAAGCAACACTAACTCCTCATAAAAGTAGAGGAAATGATGGTGAATAAGGCCCCATTCAATTCATTTTTTCTGTAATTGTGCTCTTTAAAAAGGTGGGAAGGATCTTAGTATTAATGAAGCAAATTGCAAAAAATAGGCTTCTCCTGAAAAAATTACATATTCTCTCCTTTTGTTTTAGGTTTGTTTTGTTTTGTTTTGTTTTACTCCACAACATCTTGAAAAAAAAATCAGCCTGGAAACCTAAAAACCATCTTACTGAAAGCTCTCCTTTGACACTAAAATATCTGTGTTGGGAAAGCAAAATGCCCAAGGAACAACACGGCCAATTAATTTTGAAACATTTAAAACAATCAGTTGAAACCCTTTTAAGGAAACCCTTTGTGAGGACAAAGAGCACTTTCACAGCATCAAAATAGCCTGTAGATTTTTTTTATTTTTTTTTTAGCTGAGAAACCTGGAAATGTTCTTGCTAAACTGTAAATGAATTGCTTCGGTGCTCTGGAAGCAGAGGAAGGACTGGATGACACTGGGATGGTCCAGGAGAAGGACACGAGGTGGGACAGCTGCTTTGAGGCACTTGAGCACAATTCCCTCCAAAATGCTATCAGGCAAAACCAACTCCCTTGTTAGAATTAAATTACCTGATATTTTGTGGGGAAGAGGCATCTCTATTGGTTCTTAAACATAATGAAGCGTTTGGAGGGGACAAAATGCCTTCGTCCTACAAAATTACATGTTTTTCGCTTTGGATTTTGCTGCTGTTTGAAAAATTAATCCTTGGGAGGGTTCTGGCTTCCCTCTGTCACCCCCAAAAACCCGTCATTGAGGCAAATGGCTTGCTGGGATTGATTTATAGCCCTCCTGTAATACAACATAATGACACGTAACACAATTGCATTACACAGCGAGGTTAATTTGAGTTATGGTTTGCTCTCCCTGCCAGGCAATGGGAGCCACTTGTGCTCAGCAACTGCTGCAATATTTTACACCAGCCTTTCAATGGGCTGCAGCGTCCTGAGAATGCAGCAATTAACTCTTCTGAAGAGAGAAAGCCTCAGTGATCTGCAAGGTTTTATGGGCATGGATTGTTTAAAGGTAATGGCTGCAGGATGCACTGAAAATCTGCTGCTCCACAGCAATTAAAAAGGTGGTAATGCAGAGAAGAGTTAAAGAACTTCCAAAATTTAAGATACCTCCCATTCCTGGAAGTGTCCAAGGCCAGGTTGGATGGGGCTTGGAGCAACCTGGGCTGGTGGAAGGTGTCCCTGCCCATGGCAGGGGTGGAACTGGATGGTCTTTAAGATCCTTTCCAATCCAAACCATTCTATGATATTTCTGGTGGGTTGTCTGAGGGGGTTTTTTACCCTCTGTAACTCCCTAGGAGTTCTCATGGAGCTATGGACTCATCTGCAGCTCTTCAGTGGGCTCACTGTCATGTGAAGGTGGAATACACTGGTGAGCTACATCCGGAGGGCAGCAGGACATGGAGATTCCCCCCTGACAGGACTAATGAGATGAGAGGTTACCTTCTCCTCTTAACACCCCAGAGCAATTTTATACACCCCCAGATCCTTCCATTCCAACCCCAACTCCTCTTAGCCCCTGCATCCCATAAGTTCTATACCTCTGGAGGCAACAACACTTGCTACCTTACACAGCCTGGAGGAAGAGCTTTCGGTGGTTGACTGACTGTGGTGGCTTTCACAAGGATGGTGGTCTAATCCCTCTCCTTTGGCAGTCATGGGAGTCCCCACTTTGGTGCAATCTGCTCTTCCCCACATCCGTGGGTGCCTCCACCAGACATCCTTCCCCCATCCTTACAAGACCCTTTAGTCTGACTCACCTCTAAGATAGTGCACGAAATAGCCTATGAATAAATAGCTATTCATTGAGGGATGCATTTGTTCTTTGCAAACACTGTCAAAAACAATTCCTTAATGCACATGCAGAGGTGGGTGGAATAAAGATTTCCTGGGCCTAATCTTAATGTTGCTTATTATTGAGATTTTTCCTATAATCCCCATTGTACATGAAAATTTTCTTTTTATGCTCAAACACATTAGCAGGTCATCCAGGGCTCCTTGTTACCTTTTTTACCTGTTTCAGAAATACAAGCAATCTTTCCTCATTTTAAAAGCTTTAGTTATCTCTCAGGGAGGGAAGGGGTGGTATTTCTTGGAGCAGAAAGGAACCTGAAAGCCTATTGAATGAGATGTATTCAAAGGTTTCATTTTTTAAAAAAGTGAATAATCTGATATATGCCTGAATCATGAAAACAGAATTAGCTTGTAATTCAACACTAGCTTTTCATTAGCCTCAGCAATTTATTTTAATTCTAAAAAAGGGGGGAAAAAAGCTATTCTTGCTCCATGTATGGCTATATCACTGAGCTAGCAGGTTTTTCTCACAATGTTTGTCAAAAGGAAAACAACAACAGAAAAACATGACAGACTTTTTTCCCAGTGACCAAAAATACATGCAAGTTTATTACAAGCCACAAGAATCAATAAAACTGTAAATATTTGACAAAACAGTGTGTTTCACCAGAGCAGCCAGAACACCTTTCAGCTTTTCCTATTTGCAGACTTGTTTCTTCTGGTTTTGCTCAAATTGTTTCAGTTATTTTCCCTTGTCCTCCTGTAAAAGTACCTGTTTTCTTATCCAAGGAGACAATAAGTTCCTCAGCTCTCAGCAGGCATAATGTATTTAATAGTGTCGAGCACAAAAGTGATTTAGACTTCATCTGTTGGGTCCTTTTCACAAATACTCATTTGTGAGACCTCCTGATAGGGAGAAACACGCCTAAACTTTCAGTTCTTGAAATGTATTTATTTCTCACTGTTTATGCAGCTGAGCAAGTGGAGCTGGAGCAACCCCTTGCTGGCAAACCAAATTTTTGTTCCCAGTAATGATAAATAGGGCACTAAACCTCTCAGGATGGATGTGCTTCACTGTGGACAGACTCCCTTGGAACAGGCCTTCTGGTTTCTTTTATTTCCAGCTGAGGAAACATCGGTACATAAACAGAAGTTTTATCCTCTTCAGAAAAAATTGCTTGGCTGGTCTTGATGTCAGGGAAGGTTGGGAGGGACCTTGTGATGTCTCAGAGCCAAACTGCTGCTCAAAGCAGGGTCAGATCTGAACTTGGGCTGTTCATGGCTTTATCTACCATGGTCCTGCAGGTCTCCAAGGATGGAGACTGCACAGCACCTCCAAGAAACTATTTATTTTGCATTAATTTATAGTTACAAGTACCACACAATGGATGTCACTAGTTCTCATCAGCATATTGAGGAGGTCACACAAGTGCATGTTGCTTCAATGACATCAACTTTTAAACCTCAGAGTCGGTGATAATCAGAAATGTAAATGGTTATTTTCCTTCTTAAAGGTTTATTTATCAAATATTTAAACGGTATTAACTTTCTTGAATTCCTAAAAAAAAAAAAAATTATTTGTTGCTTTTATTCAGCAGAATGTTAATACATTCATATCTCTTCTGCTACCATCTCTGTGTGAAACTGCCTGCATCAAAGGTGAATATATTCTCAAAAAATTGTGATGGGTGATGCCTGAACTGGTGCATAAATATTCAGTGCTAATTCAACACAAGAATATGCTCTTTTATTTCGGGAAAATTAGATGGACTTGTTCATTAATTTAATTTTACTTCCAACAAGGTTTATAAATGGAAAAACATTCAGAGAAATCAGCTGCTATAAGAAGCTTTATCTATATTGCAAAGTGTCAGTATGAGTTCCTTGATTAGATGGCAAAAGGATCGTTAAGTACAGTTACAGTAAAATTCAAGAAAGGCTAAGTACTGTCCTAATATTTTTGCATGGACTGAGGAGCTTATTTGATATCCCCAAAGGGGTTTGGGGCTCTTTATTCACATTTTTGCGTAGGTTTACAGGACCTTGCATAGCAGTTATTTATCTCTGCCATTTCTTTAGGCATTGACTTGCTCTTGTCAGCATTGCAAGGTCACCTTCTCTGACCTGCTTTTGAGAGAGCAGGAAACACAATGGTTTGATATAAAGCTGGAAAAAACATCCCAGGATAGTCAGCCCTGACATTCATTCATTCCTGTGATGAAACCATGGCATAGAACCATGTCCAGAAATAGAGAAAAGTCCCTTCTGACCTGCTAGAACAGTTAAGGTGTGTGTCCCAACTGTTCTTTCACCAAATTGTTTGCAGCCTTACTCATTCATCTGGCACAAAAGCTTTTAAACTTGTTCTGAATGAGTTGGCCCAGAAATTACTTTATCTACTCTGTACCAATTTTGCCCTTAACTTTGTCCCTTCATTCCTGATATTTTTCTTTGGCAGTGGCATAAGGCATGTGCTTAAAATAAAGGTAGGACTTTTTGGCTCTCTCTTAGTACATGAGTTTTACAGTCTCAACCCTAATGCAGAGAGTGTTTTTTAAGGTTGGTGGGATGAATTGCCTTGTGAGGATCCTCATACTCTTAAGGTCTTACTGGTGCCAGATGAATCCTATGTTGCTCAGGTAGGTTCATCTTGGATGTAAATGTATAAAGGCAAATAAAAAGTCCTTAACAAACCAACTCTTCTGGCTGCTTGTCATGTAATTCATTCTTTCCTGAATGTAGAGTAAGCTGAACAGAGCTCAGCATTTCAGAGCAGGTCTCAGCATGGGCCTGCAAACCCACACTTCTCTGAGGGTGTTTCTACTAATTCGTATTTCTACAGCCATGTGACTTGCTAAAATAAATACCAGTTCTCCATCCTTGGCCTGCACTTTCAGAAGCACCTTTCAAGACTTTATGTGCCTTCCTGTGCCATCTGCAGCACAGAAAGACATTCAGATTCTCCATGATGAGGAGAGAGCTCACTGAAATCTTTCCCCAAGGCAGAGCAGTTGTGAGGTTGCTCTCTGAACACCTTCCACTGGTGCAGATTCAAAGGTAAAACGTTTTCAATGTCCCTTTTCCTTTACACTGTAGGGGCTTCTGAGCATGTAAAACCTTACCTACGAAATGCAGAAGTCCCCAGTGAACCCCAGAGTGCATACAGCCATTGGATCATCCCAGGCAGTCTAGGAATTCACCAAAGGGAAAGGTGTGGATGTGACTGTGTTTTTGTCATGCATTGTCATGGAATCACAGAAGGGTTTTGGTTGGAAAGGACCTTAAATGGGCAGGGACACCTTTCAGTCAACCTTTTAGCATTATTTGATGAAACATGAGAGAATGGCCTTGAAGGCTTTGGTCATTGATTTGCCACATGTCCCAGCATAGCAACCACATCTCCTGAACACAGAACCTTTACAAAGCAGTTGCATAGCAAAGGTTCCCACGAAGTCATTGTAAAATTCAGACAAGAGATTATGACAGAGTACAATTCAGACTAGGCAGCAGCATGTTGAGTTCAGAGCCACCTTCTTCACCCCTGACATCTCTAGGAAATAAAGACAATTCAGCTCCTTATCAAGAATTTTCAAATAGGACTGTGAGGCAAGGAGACTGATCATGGAGGCAATCCCACATTGTTCATAAAGGACAGAGAAAAAGAAGGGATAATTGTAGGAAAGAACAGGACTGGCTCATCATTATGTTAAGTTCTGCATCAGCAGTCACAGTGCAGGGTGGGGACAGAAAATTTGTGGGCATTCAGAATCAGAGGGCACTTTCATACATGTTTCTTAACAACATTAAAACAGGAAATAATAATTTTTTTTTATTTAAAGGAATATTTGTTTTTTCTTCCAGCATTACTCAAAGAAAAAGTCAGTGTAAAGCAGACATTCTCTTGCTAATTACCCTTTCCTTTATGAGAGATGTGAGAAGAATTAAAAAGGCAATGTAAACACTGCATTAAAACTAAAGGATGGGGGTGATGCTTTTGTATTGACCAACAACAGTGTTTAAATAATGAAATTGCTCACTGGGCTAAACATTCAAGTGACAGGAATCTACAGATCTGATCGAGTAAATAAGTAGTTGTACAAAAGATTCAGGTGGTTCTAACTCCTTCATCTGAGAGCTTCACTGCCCAGAAAACATGTATTTACAGAGTAAACTCAGGCCCATGTTTAGGCTTATTGAATTCCTAATGCAATTGAGCACAACAGTGAATGGGGAGAGATACCAGTGTTAAACAAAGGAGGCCAGTTCTTCTCCTGACACAAAATGACTCTGTCAGCAGGAAAATTATGTGTTGCATCTGAGAGAAGAGTTGACTGTTTTATCTTCCTTTCTTGTGCATTGCTAGAGTTTGGGGATCACTATTCTATTTCTACCAGGGTGCAGACCAGGGATGTGATGCCCCTAAAGAATCATCCTCAGGGTGTGAGTGCTGGCAGCTCACACAATGAGATGAGAAAAGCAGGGAAAACTCTTAGGAAATGTGAAAAATACTGGGAAAAATAATAGCTGATCAAGTTCATGGCATGGGATGAAGCGGAAGGCTGAATGTGCTTGGGTTAAAAACACAGGCAGAAAAGCAGATTCAAAACAGTAGCACAGAACTTCCTTGGTGTTCAACATACACAGGCAATGCACATGATTGTTTCACCCAAAGATTTAAAAAATCCCACAATTGCTATCTATTTGTGATCACAAAATTTGTTTTTCTCATGTGAAATTTTCTTAGAGGATTAGCTAAATCATTTATGTCATTATAATTAGAGTGTTAAAAATACCTTGATGGTAAGGGATGACCAAAATTCTTTGACTTTTCTAGTCAAGGTGCTGTAACCACTCAGTATTAGCCCAAATGACTGTGATAGCAGAACCAACATGATGCTTCAATAACTCATATAATAAATAAGTAAACCAAATAATAAATGCTCTCTAATAACAAACATGTCATAAATTCAGAGGTTTTCTCCTCTTCAGTTCTTCCACTGTACTGGCATGTTGTAGTGACCAACATCCAGGCTTGTGAGAAGGACAGGGCTTGCTCCTGAGACCCTGAGGGGCTGGAGCGTGTGCAGGGCAGGGAACGGAGCTGGGGAAGGGGCTGGAGCAGCAGGAGCAGCTGATGGAGCTGGGGAGGCTTAGACTGGAGAAAAGGAGGCTCAGGGGGGACCTTCTCACTCTCTGCAATCCCTGCCAGCAGTGGGGAGCCAGGGCGGGTCAGGCTTTGCTCCAGGGAACAGGGACAGGAGGAGAGGGAATGGCCTCATATTGTGCACGTTAAAGAAAATTTCATCATGGAAAGGGCTGTCCAGCCCTGACACAGCTGCCCAGGGCAGGGGTGGAGTCCCCATCCCTGCAGGGATTTCAAAGCCATGTGGATGTGGCACTTGGGGACATGGCCAGTGGTGGCCTTGGCAGTGCTGGGGAATGCTTGGACTCAGTGACTTAAAGGTCCTTTCCAGCCTGAAAGATTCTATGAATTAACCATACCCTTATTGAAGGCAGCCTGTTATCATCTCTTCCATCTTAGGAAAATCAGCAACTTCTTTATAATTCTTATATGTTTTTCAGCTTACTGTTGACTTTGAATTCAAGTCAAAATTTCCCTTAATTAAACTTTTAGCAATGTTCTGCCTCCAGAAAAGCATTAATAATAAACAAAGTGTCAAAGCTATTGTATTTATTACTGGAGATATATTACAGTCCTCAAATAATGATAAACATTGTCACTTAAATTCATTGGCTAAAATGCCAGTATTTTGTTGCTGCCATCTCCAAACTCTTCGCAGACAAATAAGAGAAAAAGTCCATTTTAGCAATATGAGAAACTGCTGTTGGAAAGCTGAAGCCCTTCAAGATAAGGACAAAAAACAAAGGCTGATTTGAGATACATCTTCAAGAGGAATGAAGAAGCCTTAGATGGACCTAAGATACTCGTATATATTGATTATGTAAGTATGAAATTATACATAGGAAAGCAGCTCACGCTCATGGATGAATCCCCTCAACCCAAAATTGCTCAGTCAATGACCTCAGTGGGGAATGAGCTTATTTACTGTCTGTCAGCTTCATCCACTTTCCAGACATGGTGCTGACGGTTACTTTAATTTTCTTGAAAAGAATTCATGATCACATAAGCATTTTCAGGATAACTTGGCTTGACAGGAGCCATGGAGATGCTACATTGGATGGCCCTGGATTTCCCCTGTGTCTCGAGGGTCAAGCCCTTTAGGGCTCATGGTTTTTATTTCATAGTCCTTGTCCATGCAGACATAAAAATGCTATTATTAGAGGCTTGAGAATCTTTGTAATTCCACAGGAGAAAGATGTTGATGAATTCTAAGTGTATCTGACTATAAATTGATCAATATACTGCTGGAAAACTCAGTAAAGAGAAAGAGGGGAGAAAAAATCAGCCTAAGACCTGTGGCATGGAATGTAAGTATGCTAAAAATATTCTGTCCTGTTCCTTTATTGTTCTGCTTCGATGGGAAACTGTCATGGATTTGTTTTCTTATTAACACAGAGTGCCAAACTCTCAAAATATCTGTCAGCATCTTTTAAAGGCTTGTGTAATGGCAAAGCTCTATTGTGTCTGACATGTTCCTCAGTTGGGAGCAGGCAGAAATAGGATGGAAAATGCCTCCTCCTTCCTGTGGGTTTGGATTTCCATTAATAAAAACCCTTTTGCAAGTGACATACAGAAATAATAATAATCCAGAATAAAATATCTAATATTACAGTAAGCAAAAAGCACCACGTTTTTCTTGTTCTTTGGTGTTGCTTTATAAAAGTTGTGCGTGGTTTTCCAAGAGTGGTAAGTTTTTTTCCAATAGCTTTCACATTTTATTCACTCTGGTACACGATACCATATTCCATATAGAGTATGGGGTGGGGTGTGAAAAACTTGTCCACAGACATTTTTTAAGGCTGAGAGCTGCACTGTAAGTCACTTGGTCAGTAGTCATAAAACCTAAATAAAGGTCATGCATTCTGTTCAACAGAAAAAAAATATACAAATCAATATGTCTTACTAAGTTCATTTGGTTTGTTTACACTGATATTTACTCCTACTGTGATCATGTGCCCTTTGGATTAGAGAGTAGAAAAAAGAAAAGAGAGAGAAAAAGAGATTTAAAGCAGTATTTTGGGGTTCTCATAACACCCTTAGTGTATTTTTTGTGTGTGTAATTGACTCCTAAAATTAATTGAGTTGCCAGTTGCATGGACAGGAGGAAATCACTCAGTTGTTGGAATAATGGGGATAGCTTTCAACTTGTGATGCTGTAGCACTGGCAACAGAAAAGTAATTTTTTTCAGTAAGAAAAAAGTTGGATTTTCCCCCATTGTGTAAGTCAGTGTCTGTTGAAATGGAGCTCATAGATAAATTTGTTTTCACAGAAGCAACTTGACCATTCTCCTCCTACTGAGATATATTCAATCATCATCATAAAGTTGCCACTGCTGTGGTGGTGGAGTCTGTCTGCAGGGAATTTATAACTGTCACTGACTTGAGGGGGAAAACAAATGTTTTTCCAAGCACCTACTGGCTCATTATCCCTTTCTGCTACACAAAATCATAGAAATAAAGTGCTGGAAGAGATGCCAAGACCACGGATGGTGTGAGCAAAACTAAGTCAAATTCAGGGAGTGATATTTTTTGAAAATTAATTGTAGTCCATGGGCTTATAGTCCCTTCAGCAAGACATAGAATCAGAGAATGACAAGATTGCTTAGGTTGGAAAAGACCTTTAAGATCATCAAATCCAACCCTTAACCCAGCACTGCCAAGGCCACCACTAACCCATGTCCCCAAGTGCCACATCCACATGGCTTTGAAATCCCTGCAGGGATGGGGACTCCACCCCTGCCCTGGGCAGCTGTGCCAGGGCTGGACAGCCCTTTCCATGATGAAATTTTCTTTAACATGCAAAACTTGAGGCCATTCCCTCTCCTTTTGTCCCTGTTTCCTGGAGCAGAGCCCGACCCCCTCTGCCTGCCCCCTCCTGGCAGGGATTGCAGAGAACCATAAGGTCCCCCCGAGCCTCCTTTTCTCCAGGCTGAGCCCCCCCAGCTCCCTCATGCCAGCAAGTACTTGGAGAACCGAGCATGTAAGTGATCATGTACAAACAGGCTCCCTGATTTTGGGACAGAGTAGCCCTGAGGCTGCTCCTGGATCAAATTCAATGTTGACCAGGAGAGAATGCTCAAACAGCTCTTAACTGCACGTGGTTTCAGAGGGAAACTTTGGTCTCTCCCTGATTTTTATAACAACTTCAAAGCATGTTACCTGTCATGCCCATGGCCCAGTACCCCCCTCATCTGGCCAGCATCACCACCAGGTGAGATTCAGCAGAAGCTTCCTAACCCTGGGACAATTCTGGAAGGATCCTGACACTGCTGAGTGTTGGGTGTAACCTGCAGAGTGGCCGCTTTGGGGATAGCACATGTGCATGAGGCTGGGGGCAGAAAACATCACAAAGGTTGACAAAATCACCTCATGAGCCTCCCCACACTGTCCTGCTGAATACATGGCCTGTCTGTGAGTGCTGCTGACTCAGGACTTGGAAGGAAACAGCGACACTCATGTTACACACACCTCCAAGTAGGTGGCTCAGAGGTGTCGTGAGCAGTGTGTTTGTTCACTTGTCTGAACTAACAAAAATATCCTGCAGTGAACCCAAATATCTGCTGTTCAGGAATCCAAACTGCTCATTCTGTAAAATAATTTTCAATTTATTTTTTTTCTCCCGAAGAAAAAGCAACACGCTCTATCTTTGTGAACTGTTCCCACACACAACAACAAACAAGAAAGCCTGACAATAATTTCCTTTGCAAGGGGTGTAACTGAGCCTTCCTGGGACAAGTTAACTGCTGTGGAAAAGGGCTCGGGGGAATGATTAAAAATGTTCAGTTGAGAGCTGGTTCAAGAGGCCAGTGGCTGCCTTGACAGCTGGAATGTGCAGGAATTTTGGTTTACCAGAAGGCATCCGAGGCCTTATTGACCTTTTGGAATTAAATGCTCCCTGGTAGCTGCTCCAAGGATTGTTTCAATATTTAGAGTTCCCTTTCCCTTGCTCAACCAACTGCCAAAATTTGGAACATCACAACAGGAAGATGTGTTAATGGTGAACAGCACCAGAGGGGACTATAAAAAGAGTCTTTTAACAAAGAAAGCAGTTTTTTCATGAGAAAGGGTATGGCAGAATTTTGGGTCTTGAGTCAGCCTGATTTTAATAGTCTGCCAGGAGAGGATGTGTCCCATCCTCTGCAATGGGACAAGCAGATTTTATAGCAGTAGCAAAAAGTGAATAGGAACTAATCACAGAGGGAAAAACCTGCTCACAGCCTCTATATTAAGCACAGAAGGCATCCTAATTCAGCCTTGTTTTCAATACCACTAGTTGTAACTAATGAGAATAAACCAGTTTTCCATAGGAATTCCAGTGCCTCCAGGATGTTTCATGGCCAGCCAACAGTCTATGAACTGCAAGGAGGACTGTCAGGTGTGGAGGAGGTGGCCAAATACCAGTGTAAATATATATTTTCCTTCTGTAGAACGGAGAGTGCAGCTCAGTGGAGCTACTTTCCATAGCTGAAGGCATAGAAAACACTAGAACATTCAAGATCTCTCTTAAAGAGATCTTAGAAGAAATTTTGGCAGACTGAATCATGACTTCTCTGGATTTTCAAGGAAGAAACTTAAGTAGCAAGAGGAGGAGGTGAAAAGAAAGCTCATAACAAAGTGCTGTTTGAGAGACTTGGCTGCTGGTGACAAGATTGCAGCCAGATTGTGGCTCATAAACAGCTATAAAAATACCCCCCAGTGCTGTGTAACTGGCTGGGAAGTCCTAAGGAAAGACCAAAGGCCACAAATGAAATATGGCACAGGATAAGAAAACAGAGCACAAACTCACACTCATGTATTTTCTGAGTGAGTGAGTTTACAGGTGGCCCCTTTGCCATGAAAGCCCAGCAGCTGGGCAAGAGCCAGGGCTCACAGGGAGTGCAGGAAATGCAAGATGAGGATGTGGAGTGGATGCTGCCTGATGCACCACATCACACCCTTTGCCTTCTGTCCTCTATTAGTCTACCTGTGTCCTGTGTCAATCTCCTACAAATACTCAGCTGTGAGGAGGTTCCTTCTTATTTCTTGATCAACAACCAGGTTTTTACTCCCACCAAGACACCATGCCCCTTTCTAATACCTGCTGCTTAAGCACTGAAGATAACCCTGTGGCACCCACAGATGCAGCTGTAAACTCATCACCAGATCCTCAAACTCACGCTCAGCCCTGTTCTTCTCATCCTTCACACTTCTCCTCCCTACACTTTCTACTGGTTCCTTGGCCAGGGGAAGCAGCTGAACTGTTTGGGACTGGAGAAAACTGTCTTGCAACATGCGTCAATTTTCAGATGGCCTAAAATCCCCAGGTCTGAGGTTTTTTGTTAGCTAGGCATTTAGGAAGGCATGGAGTTAAACAACAGGAATTTCTGAAAAAGGGACTTGTGTGGCATTGGAGAAATATTTGGATGGCAGAGAGTACCCATTCCCTGACACTGTGCTCCACTGTCCCCTACCATGGATCCCTTCCACTGTGCTCTTGGATGCTCGGGGGGGATTTCTCACATGGCTTCTTTCAACAGCTTTTTTGAGGTGATTCATCATGGCTGAGATTCCTCCCTGGCCATAATCCCTTAAGCAACAGAACCACCCTGCAAGCAACTGTCTTGGAAATTTATTTCCTTGAAAACAGCCTGTCTTGCTTCTCCTGTAAGGATTCTTGTCCTCATTTGATACAGCCAGATGACACATCTACCCCACTGCCACTTGGGTTGGTGGACATTCTTTATCACTGGCAGGTTAATGTGACTTCAGTAATTCATACATCTTGAGAAGAAACATATTCCCAACATTCAGTTTCACTCACATCATTGTATGTGTTGCCCAGAGAAGTTGTGGCTGCCTCATCCCTGGAAGTGTCCAAGGCCAGGTTGGACAGGGTTTGGAGCAACCTGGGCTGGTGAGAGGTGTCCCTGTCCATGGCAGGGAATGGGACTGGATACGCTTTAAGGTCCTTCCCAACCCAAACCATTGTGTGATTCTGCAATTCTATGACTTTAGTTTTTCTGCCTAGTTGCATCACTTAAATAAGTCCAACCACTTAGAAGCAGTGTGGAACCTTTCCAGTATATCTGCCACAGTTACTATATTTGAGTGTCATGAGATAAAAATAAGCACAATGTTTATTTTAGGCCTGTGTTTAAACAGAGAGCTAAGGCTGACATTAATTTTTTTAAGTAGCCTGAAACAAATAATCCATCTTAACTGCTGCTCCAACCTGCCCCTCAGTGCTTCTTCAAGCCTCGTAAACTCAAGAGCGGAGAGCTTGTCACCCAAAAATGTGATTTAGTCCACAAGCAGGTGCATGTAACAGTAAATATTTAGCATGCTGGGGGTCCTACTGTTGCCTATGGCAGCACAGTGAAAAATATGTTTCTTCTTAGTAATTGGAAAATTACTGCTGCTTGTTGTGTTGTGGTTTTATGATTCAAGACTAAAAGGTTATCCCAAGAAATTGTGCCATTTGATGAGGTCATCCCTTCACTTCTGCTTTATTTCCTTTTATTCAGTTAATTTACAGAGGAAAAGTCTCTTAATGGAGAGTACTTTAAGGTCCCTTCCAACTCAAACCATTCCATGATTCTATGACTATAGTAATTTCCCTTTGTTAAATAACTTTCTTCTAAGTATTTTTCCAAATGTATAATTTTACCACTACTAATAATATCCCCCTGCATGATTATATTTCCATTCAATCTTGGTTTCTGTGAGAAAAGGATTTTACTGTTCAAAATACCATGAGTGATCTTCAGGATTAGTCAAACAGAAAAAGAGGAGCTTCTGTGTAGATGTCCAAACAGCTTTTGTTCTCATCAACAATTAATTTTTGCCCAGAAAGAGTGAAGATGAACTTGCAGAAAAGTTCTCAGAAGGGCTCTAAGGGAACAGAAAGAAATTTGAGGAGGCAATATATGAGAACGTTGGGCCAGGTTACAATCCCAAGAGCATGAGTGCACTTTGAAGTGAACTCCTTAAAAATGAAAGGGGGAACTTGAAGTAATTCTATATAACTTCAGGAAGAATATGAGGCTATTAATTAATAAAGATTTCCTATATGATAAGTTAGGGTTTTTTCTGTTTATTCAGCCCACCATATGCAGTGTAGTTTCATTTCTGTTTTCAGGGGCGTTTCACCAAAATTCAAGTGGATCAGAGTTGTGTCACTCTGGTACGTCCCTCTCACTGCTGAATTAGCTGGGAACGTAGATAGTGTGGGAGAATCTCATATTTATTTGCAAGTCACTTTCTTACTTTAGGAGAACAGCAAAGGGCCTGTGAATGTGCAGCAAGATTTGACTGGTAAGAAAAACAAAGCAGGGATACAAACATTTCACAGAGGTATTTGTGTTATTAATGCTTGAAGATGCCACGATAGTATATCAGGTAGCACTGTAAGAGAGATGAAATGCTCTATCTCTTTTGTGTCTAGAAGATTAAAAAGAAATAGAACTTGTAGAACTCAGAACAATTCTTTTATGGGCAAGACCAGACAAGGCAAGAAAATTAAACTGGTTTTTGGTATGTTTGAGTTTATAAACTAAGATCTGTTTTCTTGGTAGTGCTGTACACTTTGCACTCTCAATTCTCATGTTGGAAACCACGAACTGCAACACTCCAGACCCCCTTCTGACTTTGTAAAAACGTTGCAGCCTTTTTAGTATCACTTTGGAGCCTGGAATTGGCAGCTGGATTGGAGAGTTTTTAGTTGAATGCGGGAGAGTTACAGAATCAAAGAGGAGCTGCAGAGCTATTCATTTGCCATCTAACAGCTGGATCACATCCAGCTTTGAGGCGCAATTCTTTACAACTTTCCCAGACAAGCCCCTAATTAAATTACAACCCAGAAAAATCAGGGCAGTCTTGGCAAGGCATTTTAAGATACAGCAGGCTGGTGGCTGAGGAAGAGCAAACTAGAGCAGCTTTGGTTTTGGCCTACAGACTGCTGAAAGAGCAGAGGAGCATCTAAGCCAAGATTAGTTCTGAAAGTCACAGTTCTTTACTTTCTCTCATGCTCATTCCAACCACCAAAAACCATGGGATCCTCAGAAACTTATTGATCATTTTGGACTGTTGCAATCTGCCTACGTGGAAGGTTGGAATTACCTTGGTACCTGGAAGCAGGTAGTGCAACTCATATATCCATTGTCATAAAATCATGGAATGGTTCAGGTTGGAAAGGATATGAAGACCACCCAGTTCCATCCCCTGCCATGGGCAGGGACACCTTCCACTGTCCCAGGTTGCTCCAAGCCCTGTCCAACCTGACCTTGGACACTCCCAGGGATGGGGCAGCCACAGCTTCTCTGGGCAACCAGTGCCAGGGCCTGCCCACCCTCAAAGGGGAGAATTTCCTCCTAATATTCAATCTAAAGCAACTTTCTTTCAGGTTAAATCAATTCCTCCTTGTCCTATTACCACATGGCCAAGATAATTGTTTTCTGTGACTTGAGGTGATCAGAAACAAGCACATTCCATACTAGTGCACACAAGTCTTCACGCAGTGTCCGTGTCTGTCCTGCTGCATGGTGGGCCATGAACACCCCACAGAGCTCCTGATCCACCAGCTTCTCACTTACAAAACACTTCAGCCCTGGAAAATGCCACTGCCTTCCCACACCTACAGGGCTTAAGGCCAAGCTCCACATGGAATAGATGCCCTGGCACACTGCCTGCAATGAGACCAAAACAGTCAGTGAGCTGGCACATGAATCCCCAAGAATACAGCAAAGCAGGCAGGAACTGACTGCAGAGGAACTAATACTTACATAATTTCATGCACTAAAAGAATATATAAAACCTTATTCTGTTCATTGCTTACCAGTGCTCGGAGACTTAACTTTAATAGCAATATTTTCTTCCAATTTCTTTTCCCATTTACCTCTTACAATAGTGTGATCAAGAAGCAAAATGCTTTTTCACTCCATCCAGTGAGTGCAGCTACTGGGTAGTGGCACAACTGATGCCCAAAATTATGTTTATTGTGTCAAGGGAGGGAGTGAGGCCAGGATTTGGGGAAGAGAGGGAATACAGACAGCACCAAAGGGAACCAATATTGCCTCTGTAGGTAAACTATCACATTGTAGAAGCTGGCATTATAAAATGCTTTCTCTGAGAGGGAATAGTCTGAGATCCCAGAACAACTCAATATTCCCCTCAATTTTTTTCTGCCATTGCCTAGCAAGAGTAGGATCTGAAATTATTTGAGCCACTGCCAAATGACCAAGGCAGAAACAACCTGATCTGAGGCCAATTACCAGCCACGAAGTGCTCAGGACTCTGAGCTTTTTCTAAACTGACCACACATTCACAGTCAGGATGCTTTAAACAAAATCATAGGAAACTTCAAGGAGATTTCTCTGAGGGCACTTGGGATCTCTCCAGTAGCGTTGGTTTGTGAACTGTGACCAAAAATGTTTGTGCAATGTGACATCCTGGCTGGTGGCCTCTGATCCAAGCTCAGAGGGGAATGGGATAGTTCAATACACTGATAGCAACAAACAGGAAATGTGATTCTTGCACATGCTTCTCAGCCTTTCAAAAATAAGGGTGTTTGAGAACTTTTCTAGTATGTTTTTAATGAAATAGACCATCTTGTGGTGGAATTATGTTTAAGTGGGGGCAGGAAATCCATGTCATTGCCATCTGTCCATTACCATTTGGCTGTTGTATATTCTATCACATTCTTCACCAGGTCATTGTTCTCTAAGGCAGTCCCTGAGTGTACCAGAGGTTTCTCGGGGGTAAAATGTGGACTGTTGCTCCAAAATGCTTGTTCTCATTGGAAAATGGTGACTTAGAGAAGTCCTGAATGCTTCTGGAAACAATTGACACTACATGCGTAGAAGAAAAGGCTGACGTGGTGATGTGAAAACTGTGTGGTGGAGGGGAGGATTTGGAAGTACAGAAATGATTGGTTTTGGTGCAAACTGGGGGAAAACTCACTCCTTGGGATCCTCTCCATGCTGCTCTGCATTCACTGTTTTAAATATAAGTCCTCCTATGACATGTTCAGATTATGTGGTGGACACACCTTATATTAAGAATAGCCATTAGTCAGGATATAAATTCAGCAATACTTCATTATCCTCTGACTGGGGTTGTTCAATCATTCTTACCTTAAACAATTGGTGTTTGAAGGCCCTGTTTGACCCAAAGATCCTCTACCATGGGTAAGGACAGGTATACACTGAACAATACACCAATGTAAAAACTAGGTGTTGTAAATAAATATTGTCTTCTAATAAGCTGTCTATTTATGGAATCAGAAAACATAAAAGTTGTTCTTTTTCTTCTAAAGAGCTCATGGTAAATGAAATCTCAATTTCTATGCTAAAATAAATTTCTGCTAAAGAAAATAGTTGTAAACAGATTTCTGAGGACATTCTTTTTTGTTGTTATTTTTCTGTAAGCCTAAATTGTATCCATTAGCCAGAGTCCACAGGCTGAAAACAAAGAAATCTGACGGTAAATGGTACAGACTGAATAGCTCATCTATATTCAAAGTCATGTTTTGAGACCTGACTTTAAATCAGTCCTTCCCTAAACTGTGACAATGGATCTGTCTGTCACCATTGGCAATGGGCACAAACTGAAATGCAGGAAGTTCCACCTGAACATCAGTAAACAGGTTCTTTGCTGTGAGAGTGCCTAAGCACTGGCACAAGTTTTCCAAGGATGTTTTGGATTTTCCTTCCTCAGTGATACTGAAAAACTGAGACATGGTAGTGGACAACTGGCCTTAGGTGACCCTGCTTGAGCAGAGGGTTGGATCAGATGGTTTCCAGAGATCCCTTCCAAACTCAGCTGCTCTGTGATTCTCTGATTTCTTTTGAACATGGGAAAATGATCAATCCTGCTCCGTGGTCTTCCTTCTGAAACCAACTTTAGCAAAACTACACAGAAATAGCTGATTGATCTCCAGGGTAAAAAAAAAGGATTCTGTTTGAAAGGTCGATGTAGGTATTTTGTTTGTTACCTCCAAATGCACATAACCATGAAATTCAGGCTGTCTTACAAGGACAACACAACATCATCTGCCAAGACGGAGCAGTCAAGTGTATAATTACCTCAATCTGCAGTTCCTACAAGCTGTCCCACTCCTTTCCTGTAGTTGGGTAGTTCTTGGAGAGTTATGAAGGGTTTGATACCCTTGTAGATGTCAGAGGGTGACCCCAAGAGGAAACATCAAGTAAAAAATATGAACATATCTTCTTGCTAGCAAGAATGAAATTTGCAGTCAGGACAAGTCCATTTTTCTATTAAGGTATCTTGGAATTATATTGAAATGTCCTTTGTTTTTAAGTACGTTTAAAATGCCACAAAAGGCTTTTGAAGTAACAACGCCATGATTCATCCCACTCTCACCTCAGGTGTAATAAACTGTGTCACTCTGCTCAAATCATAGGAGAAGCTTTGAGTGAGATTTGGGAGGATGAAACTGAGAGCAATTAGAATTAGAAACATCATTAACTACTATAATGTAAAGGCAAGGGAAAGAGTGAAGTGCAGGGGGGTTGCAGCAAGTGTTGAAAAATGGCAGCTTCACCCTTGGTTTGCTTTTTTTCTTTTTAACATTATAGTAAAGGGTAAGTCCAGACTTTAAATGAGCAACACATAGCTCCCAGAAATACATTAAACACTCATCACATAACTGTTTTTCATCCTGTTTCTTCCTACAAAGCTGAAAAAAAAAGACTCAGTGTTGGAACACTGGGATAGTCTGAGTTAGAGATAACAATTCTGAAGGCAGAGATGTAAAGAAATCAGGAACATAGAACATAACAGTTGCCTGATGGAGAGAAAAAGGACCCTTGATCAAGAGGGCTTGAAGACAGAGCTGAATAATAAATGAATGATTCTCACAGCCAGCTGGAGAAATGTTATCACCCTTCAAATCACACCACAGCTGAATGTGAAGCTGAGAATGTGCTTTCTTATCTCAGAGTCTCCAGGGACAATATATTCCAGGTGCCTGATAAAGAGAGTTTCCTCTGCTGGAGAACTGTTGAAAGGCTACACCACAAGACTGGATGAATTTTATCATTAAATAATAGCCTTGGCTTTTTTCATCTTTCTTTTTGGAACAAGAGCAGAGCTTTTCCCAGTAAAGGGTGCAGATCCATTTTTTTCCATAAACACTAATGGGCACCCCATTTAATGGTGTAATAAGAAAAGGGTTAGGGAGACTTATTTGGACACCTACAGCTCTTTGACCTTCTACTCTATTCTTTATTAAGAGGACTGTTGAGGGGATGAGGGAGAGAAATTGGCTTCAAAGGCTTGATTGTCAGCACTGCTTTACCACAAAGCTAAAAGCTCTACAGGACAAGTGTAATGAATGAAACAGCAGCTCATTAATTGCTAAACAGGAAGTTCCATTGTTCTGTTTGCATTTTGGCTGGTCCCATCAAAGGTAATGCATTATTAGTGTTTCACATACTTGCCCATGTTCCTAAAATTAATAATTTCTTCAGGAGAATCGCACCAGGATGCTGAAAATGAAAGTGCAGGCAAGTGGGTGCAGGTTGGTTCTGGAGTGCCTCCTCAGATTCCTGCCCTCTACCCAGATAATTCACTCTGGGCAAAGAAGGTGGGACAAATTGCATTGCTATAAACCTCTCTCCTCCACTGAAGCTACCAGGCCTTACTGGTCATAACGGTTCCCACCATCTTCAATGAGATTTTTATCACTTTTCAGAGAAAGTTTTAAGTTAACAACCCTGAAATTCTGTTGTGGATGTCCCATTCCTGGAAGTGTTCAAGGCCAGATTGGATGGGGTTTGTGTTACGCCCCAGTTCAGCTTTACCAGGTGTACATTTTAATTTTAGTCTACAAGGCATGTCACACACACAAATCCTTGTAAAGCCCTTCATTCTCTGATACCTTGAATTCAAGTCCAGAGAAAAACTACACATTTTCCTCTAAGAGATTTCTTTTAATTTGGTGAGAAAACAGGTGTCTTGGCAAAAAAGGATTTTACAGGAATAACAGGCCACTTCACAAAAATGCACTGCAACAGATTACTGAGAGCAGATTACTGCTACAGCAGGGGACTGCTGTTACACCCAGCAAACACAAACTCCATGCCACTTAAGTGAAATGTTTGCAACTTAAGTTAAACAGAGAAAATAGGTGGTTTAGTTACCCACAGGAAGTAGGAAAGAATAAATGAAGAGGGATAAGTAGAAGGAAAAGAAGGGAGAAAAATAGAGATAGCACTTAGAAGGTCACCCGTGAACGGGTCAGGAGAGCAGGCCAGGGAAATATAAGAGACCGCAGGTGTGTCTATTTATAGACTTTGTCACTGTGGCCTCTCTTTCTAGGTGGGACTTTTGGTTCACTGACCACTCACTGTGCCCTTAGCCAAAGTGAGGGATGCTACAGCTAATCAGGGCTCCAGGGGGAGTGGTGTGGGAGGGTTATCAGGCAGACCTCATTGACACACAGGTTCCCCATGTTCCTCCATGCCATGTGGCCACAAACTCCAGTGGCCACCTTGGCTGGCCATGTGGACACTGTGCTGGAGGCCCGTCCCCTCTCCTGACACACACAGATGCATCCCCACAAGGTAATTCTGACCCAGGAATCACTGATCTGTTGTCTAACAACTTGGAGCAACCTGGTCTCATGGAAGGTGTCCTTGCCCATGGCAGGGGAGTGGAACTGGATGGTCTTGAAGATCCCTTCCAACCCAACCCATTCTGTGGTTCTAAAAGGTGTTTGTCTTCCCAGTAATGTTGCTGCTGTGATTTAAGTTGTGCCCAGAGAGTGAAGAAATTTACTGACTACACCCCAAAACCTCAGATGAGGTGTGAGGTGGTTTCACTGCAGATGGATGGATGGATGGATGGATGGATGGATGGATGGATGGACAGATGGATAAATCATGGGCTTCCAAAAAGCTTGTGCATCTCAATTCAAATGTATAGTTGTGCTTGCAGACACAGTACTGTAAAGAAGGACCATCTTGTTGCCTGATACCTAAATTCCTGTGGAAATAGACACTCAGGAACAATATTAATGGAGAAAGATAAATGGGATACCTTTATTGAAAGCTTTCAAAGTGCACACCTGAGGTCTGTGCACACACACGCACAGGCCCATGCATGCACACAAGTGACCAGGGATGTCACGGCTTTTAAAACCTCTCCAGCAATGAACATATGAGATATCCATGACCAACCATAGTTCTCATTTCCCCTGGTGCCCCACCCAGAGAGGTGTTCAGAACTGCCCCTTGGATAAGCTCAGGACCCCTAGGCCTTCTCGTGTTTTGTCTCCAGGCTATCTTGCATGTGGCTTCTTCAAAACAGCATGTCCTTGAGAGAGCTTAAGAATGTATGGGAAAATGTTTTAGTAACTTCTAATACCCCCTAATATGTGAGTAATCCAGGAGAATCCATTTAACCTATATAATCCCAAAAATCTACAAAATATGCACTAAAATCCTTAGGCATCAATCTAATGGCTGTCCTGGATTCTGGGTCATGCTGGGAAAAATCCTCATACAAAGCACTAATGATGTTGGAAAGAATAGGAAGATTATTATGAACCTTTTGTGGTCAAGGCAGTCCTTGGAAAGGTCAGAGCTTATATGAATTTTACACTAATTTGATAAAATCCACATGGCACCCTCCTAAGATGTTCCTAAAATCATAGAATCACAGGATCATGTAATAGTTCAGGTTGGAAGGGACCTTTAAAGGTCCTGCAATGAGAAGGGACAGCTTCAAATAGATGAAGTTGCTCAGAGCCTCATCCAGCCTGGTCTTGAAGATGGAAGGAGGAAAAAGCTTCCGAAAGCTGCACTGCTGCAAGAACCTGTCACCTCCTGCAGGCTTAAGGACTTGCTTGTGACAGCTGGACAGCCTGGACATGGGTAAAGTCAGGAGTGCTGCCAGACAGGGCTCCCAAAGTATTGTGCAGAAACTTTGAGGCCACAGGACAACCCAGAAAGTTCCATGGAAAGTTCTTCGCTCATGAAACTCAGCATATTGAGGCCTCCTTTTTTGTTTGTTTGTTTGTTTTTTTGGTTGGTTGGTTGGTTGGTTGGTTGGGTCGGTGGTTGGTTGGGTTTGGGGTTTTTATTTTGGGGGGGGGGGTGTTTTTGTTGGTGGTGATGGTGTTGGGTTTGGGTTTGGGTTTTTTTGGCCATGTCTTGATTTGAGTCCCAGTTGTTATTAATACAATTTTATGCTTTTCAAAGGTTTCCAATATAAGATGAAAAGAATAGCAGCATCTGTCCTCCTCCCCTATTTTCCAGTAGACAATCCAGTGCAGCAAAGAGAGCTCCTTCTCCCTTGTTAGCAAATCTCTCAAAGGGAGTTTGTCAGTCATCCCACACAAACTTGGCTCATATTTTACAGCCTTTATATGGGACTCATCCACAGCTCATTTACTGCCCCTGAAATCTGAATTTAGAGCAAACTCTGTGACTACAGTGTGTTGGAATTTTCTGTGCTAAGACATGAGAAAGAAAAGAGGGATGGCATGTCCCTCTTTGTAGAAACATTAGTTTGAGTGACACCAAAGAGCAATAATCCTAAGAACATGAAAGCTTGTAATGTATAAGAATGAATATTTACACCAGGACTAATAATGGGGCCTTCCACATGAGTAACTGTAGTATCTATAATGCAATTTGTGATGCAAAGTTGCTCAACAAACTCTATTAAACTGGAGAAAATTTGCTAGAAGGGACAATAAAATTAAGGATGACAATAAATTGGAAAATGAGTGAGCAGAGGATGTGAAAAAGACCTTTTGCACAAATCAGCAGCTGAAAGACATGGAAGACAAATGGGGCAATAAAAGTAGCAGCTCTGAGGATTTCCTCTATACCCAGCCTTTTGGAAAAAGACCATTACTCCAGAGACAACAGGACTCCAGATATGAGCAAGGAAGTGGGAAACATAAATGATTATTAGATCAGTGGACCAAGATGTTAATCTAAGTGCAAGTGGTGGTAACTGCTGAGAGCAAGTGGAAACAGTTTAACTTCCACAAGGAGTACAGTGGAGTCATAGTCATTATATGTAGTGATTTTATTGTCCTCTTAAATTAACACCTCTAGGTTTTGGTAAAGTGCCCAAGAATTTCTGTAATTAGGGAGATTTTTTTTTCTCCCCTGACATCCAGTCTCCTGGCTGCACTGCTTATTGAATTGGGCTATTTTTCTTTTTTTTTCCTTTTAATTATTATTACTCAGAGCTTTGATATTTAGCTAAGGAAACAACATTGCAGAAGATCATTGTTGTCTAATATGTGCTTAGGGAGCGACGGTGAGAGATATATATAGTTATTTATTTATTTAGTTGTTTGTTTGTTTATTTCCTTCTCCTTCAGTTTACTGTGCCACATCACAGATTTTTGGGGGGTTTTAGAATTACATAGAAAAGAAAAAAACCAAGAAAATATTGTGGAAGATGTTTTCTTTGCTTGCTTCTTCTGAAGATTTTACTCTCTCAGTTTTGTAGCCCCATCTTTTGTATCCCTTCTGATAGACATCAAAAACCCCAAAAGATTTAGATTCAAAATAATACACAGTTAATGGTAGGACTGTCTTCTCTGAACACATTTGTCTGTAATTTTTTACTCTCAATGTAATTTTTTGGTCATAATAATTTGATCCTGTGCTATGGCTGTTTTGTTCTTCAGCTACATCCTCAATCCTGTGTCTATAACACCTAAAGAAGGTTAATCCAGAACTGAGACTTTCTTATGGTTTCATCACAGTCTGGTCATCAAAACTGTTCTTCTGTGGCTATTTTCTGTTTCCTGAAAGGGCTGGATCTTGTCTCAAGCTCCTACAAATACAAGAGGCACTACAAGACATCCTTCCAGGTTCTGGAGAGAAAAGAAAGCCTCTGCACTGAAATGGTTACTATGGGAGGATGCTTTGGTAGTTCCCAAAAGATATCTGCCTTTCTATTGCCATCCTGTAGCTCAAGAAGATTGATTAGGCATTAAAATATGGTCTCTAAAATGTCTGTGGGCTTGTGCTGTGTCTGCTCAGTGGATGGGAGCCTTGGGCCAACAAATATTCATAGGAACAGCTCCATTGACGTTGGTTGAATGCCAGTAAGAGGGAGCTCAATTATTTTGATTCCCAGAGCTCTTAGTTGTTCATGTTGAAGCCCAGCTAATGTTTTGATTTATGTGGGTGTGTGTTAATTCTCTGGCTGCATTTAATGACCTCATAAGCTACTGGACACACACAGCAAATCCTGAAACAGGACTTCACACTGTCACTTTCTGAGGAGGTCTGCACCTCCTCTAATGACTATGTCCTAATTAGCTCCCGTAATTATAACCAAAGGTTTGACTTTCCTGTGATGTAAAACCAGTTTTAGGTTGAGCCAAAAGTACATGGTGTTCTTTCCTTGAAGTTGGGAGTGTGTGGAGATGCATTATTGATGAGGATTTCTATAACAGTCCACGTTGATTCTCCTTGGGAAAGTCTTTTATTTCTATGAAAAATGAAAGCCAGTCTTGTGAATACCAACTTGCATTGTCTGAGTAACTAGGAAATGGGTATGCAATTTATTGGCAGGTCTCTGGGATCTCTGCATTATGAGTGGCTGTGTTGTTCAAGAGCAGTTCAAGACCTTCAGAGTTCCCTTTCAGTCGGCTTTTCTACAACGGTTATTAAATAGTGTCAAGATGGAAGGTGTGGAATGACTGTGTGTTTAGAAGAGCCCACAGCCACATTTGATCATTAGAATCATGTCACCAGAATGAGTCAGGGCTAACACTATCTTTTAAGTGCTATTCGGTAATTAATGAAGTGTCAAGTCTTAGTCAAATAACACAAAAATACTCTGTGTATTCTATAAATATCCTCCTTAATACTTTAGTCAATATTATTTATAGATTTCTCAACTAAAATATGAAATAATATTTATGATATTATATTCTCCTGAGCACTGGCTGTTTCACAAAGGTGGGTAAAATATATTTACTGCCAAGCTCTGCTTTGTTCCATGTAGATGCAATAGCTGTGAAATATTCACTGCTCTTTCTAGGCCCATCATTTTATGCCATCCCATCTGTTCTCCTACTTTGGTGAAATGCTTCTAATCTCAGAAAAATATGTTGCTTATGGCAATCCATTCCTTCCTCGGTAACTGCTGTCCTTCAGGTAGAGCATGGCAATACCCAGAGCTTCTGGTGTCTCTCACAGCTAATTACTGTGGCAGGGAGTTACCCCACTGTTGGGAAGCACTTTGGGGATGACAGTGCTGCCCCTCATTCAGTGCTCTCTGAGCAACTCCAGCTGATGACATGGAGCTGAGCCAGGCACAGAACCGCTCGATGGGGGCACTGCCAACCCTTATTGGCAGCGCCTCCAGAGCTTATTGTGGTATTCATTTTATAGACTCCTGCCAGGGAATAACCAGCAGGAGGAGATTATGGATCAGAAGTGCTATTTTATCTAGTTGCTAAAGGACAAGCTGCACAAGGGTTTGGCAGTTTTCTTGTGAAGGGTTCGAGGTGCTTGGTACAATCAGAAATACCCACACAGAGAAAAAGCAAAACTGACTACAAAAACATGGCTTGGATGAGCAACAACAAGGGTGTTCTTTGCCACTTTTCATGGAGGGAGGGCATCTGCGCTGGGTGCCCTCTAAGGTGAATAGATCAGCACCCTTGTACAGTTACGGCAATTCACACTCAAGAGGAGATTCAGGATTGAGTTTCCTCTGGCACAAGAAAGAAAACAGGATATAAGAAAGTCCTTTGCTGTATGCAAATGTCTGGATCTGAACAACCTCTAATACTGCTTCCCCTGGTCCCAGTGGAGCAGTCAGGGGAGATCTGAGGGATAAAACTCTCCTGACCACACTGCTCAACCCAGCTGCCCTCTCTAACCCCAGCCAGCTGTCCTGAGTGTGCACCTGGGGTTTGTTGGTTGATTTCTTCTGGTCCTTTATTTGGACCACTTTCATTTGTAAAGAACTACATGTTTCTGTGTTTAAAATTGTTAATAAATGTAGAATGTTGTGAATGCCCCATCCCTGGAAGTGTCCAAGGCCAGGTTGGATGGGGCTTGGAGCAACCTGGGCTGGTGGAAGGTGTCCCTG
>JAOXXN010000471.1:69891410-69917203 GCA_026770055.1 Myrmophylax atrothorax
TAAATGTTCACTATAAAGTTACTGGGAAACAGGGAAGAGCAAAGAGTATCAGTGTCCCCTCTTCTTGTGTCTGCTGGAAATTCTGGAGAAGCCAACCCTGGATATTTCAATGCCTGGAATTACAGAAAGGATGGGTGGAGCTTTCTTGTTTTGTTTGTTTATGGTTTTTTTTCTCTTTGGGAACAAGCTGAAATGATGAGCTATTATTTAGAGCTGGCCCTTTGCCAGACTGCAATTTCAGGATTCCAAACAGCCTGGAGGTTAAGATCAGGAGAGAGTAAATTTTATGCTTTCACTCAAACAAAACTAGTGTTGTTGCCTGGCTTTCTGGCTTCCAAGTTAAAAAACCAGTGTGGGGGATGGGTTGTTTTAGTCTGGATTTCTCCACAGTTGCAGTGGAGTCAGCAAGAACATGTTGAAGTGAAGTCTTTCCCTTCCTCCCCTGCCACTGTTCATATGCCACTGCTTTAGAAGCAGCAAAGTCTCAAGGAATGAGATGGGTCTTCATGATGTGGAGTTTTAAAAACGAATATTCAAGTGATTCCAAAAGGAAACTAGGAAACTTTTAACACTCCAATAAGGTTGTGGGCTATTTTTGGTTATTAAAGTCCCATGAATTGGAATAGGTGGATAGAAATAGAAGAAATAGCTGAAATTCAAGCCCTTTGAACATAGTCCTCTTGTTTCATGCAGTGTTTCTCTCCAAGTTTGAACCTGGCAACAGCAGTGGTACTAAAATATGGGAAGCTCTGCTGCACAACAGGGGTGCTCTTGCCCTTCATTCTGGAATTCGATGAAGTCAGATCACAGGAAAACTCCCTATGTGTCTAACACAGTTCTTGCACATCTGAGCCAATGAATTTTCAAGAAGAAATACTGTAAATTAATGGTGTGGATGGAGAGACCCCACTTTGGGATGGGGGGCACTGCAAGCTCTTCCACAGACGTCATCTGTGGTTGTGGTCACTTCACATGGTGTCTGCCCTTCAGCTCTTTATAAATATTTAGGTGTAGATTTACAGCAGAAGATTGAGCTGATTTTAGGCCACCGACCAGCTGCTTTTCCTGATGTTCCTCCAGCCATTTCAGCTTGGTTTCCATGCATTCCCTTTGCCTCAGACCCAGGCAGACATTTATTCTCCCTCTTGCTTAACAGGCCTGTGAGATTTGAGGGGCATCATGGAACATGTTCACCTCTGTGTCCTACAGAGCTTCACTTCAGCAATCTGATCAAGTCTGAAGAATGGAAGAACTGGATTTGGGGTTGAAACAGAGCCTGAAAAGCACCAAGTGGCCTGACAAACACCTCTTGCATCATTAATTCATCCTGAAAGTACAGGATTTTTTTCTAAGTAGATAGTGTGGCTCCTCTCTCTAATTCTGCCCATTTCACTGGTATTCAGATGGGAAGAGTGACCATGGATGAGAAAACTTTTGGTTACAGAACTGAGAGAAGGATGTGATGATTTTTTGTAAATTATTGAACTCTGATAGTAAAATAAGACAGTAAAGTCATGCCTGGATTCCCAGAGTGGCACGTAAAATTGGCCCTGCAAGGAGATGACAGGCTAGACAGAATAATGTTTGGAGTCTTCCTTTTGATGAATGTATTCAATTAAACATTATGGATATATAAAAATATCATCAACTGGACTAAAAATACTCTGTGAACAAAGAGCCACAGAACATCATAGGGTTTGGTGTTTCCCTTTGTTTACTCCAAGAGAAACTGGCAGTCTTCCAAGTGTTTGGATTAGGATTAGTGTCAGTGAAAGTAGAGAACCACTAGTCTTGATTTACCAGTGGTTTCCAGCTGCAGACCATGGACCTCTCTGCTGGGTGTGGGAAAGATCCTTGCCCATTGTTAGTCAGCTGAAATTCATAACACAGATGCCTCCAACTCCACTAATGCAATTTTACAGCTGCCAAGATGAAGAGGGTTGGAAATCTCAAGGTCCAGATGCTCAGCTGGTGCAAGCTGATAGTGCTCCACATCTACGTCAGCAGACTTGGCTGTGTCTCCTCAGCTGTATCAGGAAAGATCTCATCATTGGCCTTCTTGTACTTCTTTGTGCTCAGGGCTGTTCAATACAACATGTTTAATCAAGGAGCCACATCTGCCAGGCAGACAAGAGTCTGCTCCACAGCTATGGAGCATCTGAGGTCAACGTTACCTGAGCAATGGTCGATAAATCAAGGGATTAAGTTGCCAATCCTTATAGCACCAATGAAGTCTGTAGCTTTGTGCACATTTCAGTGTTCATAGATCCAAAGGGTTGGAAAAAGTGGCACAAAGGCAGATGCTATGCCTTTTGTTTTTTCTTTTTTGGACACATTATCTTTGGGAGAAAGAAACTGGAGAGTGTTTGAGGATTTCTCCCTTAGGCTGCCCTGAAACACAAGCTAAACAAATGAACAACCTTGTTCTGAACCAGTCAGACTACAGTGCCTCTGGCACATTGTACTGTTGCTTCTGCCACAGGGGCTTCCACAACGGAGAAATGGATTTTAGTAAAATAATGTTTTGGGAGAACTTTATTTTTCCCAGAAAATTTCTTTCTGGTGAAGAAAATGCCTTCTTGGGGTTATTCTACAGATCTTGTTGGAGGCAGTTAACAAATGCAGGTAACGGATTTCATGTTTTTTGTGGAAGAAAATTATTCCTCAAAATGGGGATTTGGGAAGGATCATGGTCTGATTCATCAGCTCTGAATCATCAGGTGCAGCCCTTTGATCCCCTTCCACTGGACAAAGGAAATTGATTTCATAATTATGAACTTAGCCTGAAGGAACCCACAGGTATTGGGGTGGCACAAAATAAAAGAGGATCTCCAGCCCTTGTGCACGAGAGGTGTCATCCTCTGAAATGTGAAGCAATACAAAAGAAAAATGCCCAAAGCACAAATGTTTGAGCAGAGACAATCTTTACTGGGTTGTAAATTGACTGAACAATATTCATCTCACCCACAGTACATTGGGTGAGGTCACTGCACCAACATCCTCCTTGGTTCAGGATGGATCAGCCCAGTACCACCCGCCATCCAAATTCCCTTCCTCACGTCCTTTGGGGTTTTTGGGGTCAAGCACTTCCAAAAATTCAGTCACCTTGGGCAAAAGCCTCGCTGGAAGATTTGCTACACAGGAAGTGCAGGGACAGTCATGCTGGGGAACGGCTTGGGAATAGTGTGATATCAAATCAAGCACCACATAGTTGTGTTTGGGGAGGAGATTGTGGGTAAACCCCAGTTCTCCAATCTGATACACCAGCAACCCATCCAAATTGCCTACTGCCCCCAAGAAGATGTAGAAATGACATGGGATAACCAAAGCTTTGGGACCTAATTGAACCAAAGGGGTTGTCCAGCCCTGGCACAGCTGCCCAGGGCAGTGGTGGAGTCCCCACCCCTGGAGGGATTTCCAAGCCCTGTGGATGTGGCACTTGGTTAGTGGTGGCTTTGGCAATGGCAACCTAAATGATTCTGTGATTCTCTGACTCTATCAAAAGATCCATGAAGGCTGCCCCACTCAGAAACCTCCCCTACTCACCAACTCAGAGTTGTCTCACAAAGGAGACAATCCCAGGCACAAAGGCTCCATCCCACCTCACAGGCAGCTCTCAGCAGACTCACTGGAGCTCAACTTTTAGGGCAACTTCTCATCTACCATTTAACTGCTGTGGGAAATGCTATTTGATGAGAGTGGTGTCTCTGGCTCATTTCTGCATTACCTGCAGGTGAAGGTGCTTTGTTCTCACAGTGCAAACTGTGACTACTCATCAATTTTGCACTTTGTCACTGTCAGCACCCCATTCATTTGTGTGTCACACAAAGCACCCACACCCTAAAATCTGGATCCGAGCCAGCACTTGGTGCCGGTTCCTCTGAAAGGGAACTGTCAAATTTGTATCCAGACAGAGCAGAAAATGCCATGATGTCAGTAAAACAGCTCCAGATTGCAATTGCTTTTTCATGCAGAGCTTTGGTGCATGTTAAACAAAAACTATAACTTGTGGGTGGGCAAAGTTAGTTACAGTTGATTCTGGGTTGGTTTTGGCTTAGAAAAGTACATAAAGAAGAGCATAAAGGGAGGCAGGGCAAGCATCTCTGTGGAAAGGAGGGGAAGGGGTTACTGGGAGAAATTTGTGGGAGCAGGAACAGGAAAGGTCCATGTCTCCCCTTTCTTTCCACAAACCTCCGTGTCACCTAACATAGAACCATCACTGTGAGAGGTTTTTCTCTGCTTTAAGGAGATATTAGGAGAAAAAGTGTGAGTGGGCAATTGTCTCTCTTGCAGTTCTGAGAAGGTCTTCACTATCACACACTCAGCCTCCAGCTTCTTATAGTGCTTTTGGTTCTTTCCTGAAGCCATACTAACTATACAACACTACCAGAAAATGACCCAAACTGTTTCCAGATCTCATCTCACAAGCCCCTAGGGAAATTTTTCAGGAAGGACTGTGCTCTGAAGACCTTGCAGAAGAAAGCAGGGAAGTCTGGGCATACAGCAAGCCAGCAGAACAACCATGATGATTTCCAACATAATTGATGCTCCTTGCCCTATGGAGCTCAACTCCTCAAGCTGAGATTCTCTTGTCAGGGTGGACGACTCATGCCCAGCTGATGGGAACAGTTGCACCAAACAGATACAACAGGAAAAGTCTCGGTCTTTGATTTTTGTTCCAAGCTAGTGTTGGCATATAACTAATGAAATCTGCAGTCAGAGTTAATTATTACTAATCAAGTAATACTGTGCAATATGTCTACCTTGCCAGATCCTTATGTAAGTTCAGGTTTGCATGCCCTGATGTTGGCCAGATGTTTTTGCCATACATTAAAGAAAATAAATAGTAAAATACTTCTCCATCTACTCAAAGTGCATGTTTTGTCCACATCTGTTGAAAAGATTAATGAGTCCTCTTGAACTTGCCTTACAGCAACTAAGAGTTGTAAATGACAAACATTTCTTCCCCCCCAAATATGTCACAAATTAAAAAAATCCAAACTTTTGAGTTTTCAGAAGTGGTAAAACTAACCAGCATAAGAGAGGAAACCTGGATGAAAGTGAAATTTAACCTCAAAAGGGAATTTACAACAATTAAAAGTTGTATTCTAAGGTTTTTCAGGGTAATCTGTAATTTGATATTTTCAGCACTGTCATTTGAAAGATGCAGAAGTAGGACAGGACTGTAAAACACTCCTCCAGCTGGGAAGACAGTGGGAAAATGTGTGTGTTGCTCTGCTTTTCCGGACACACTGCTCCACCACTCAGCCGGGGCGTCAGTCACCTACCCTTGGATTTCAGCACTTCTTTCACTTCAGCCCTTTGCCACTGAACCCTTCCCAGCAAATAAAACAGTTACTGCTGGACTTTCTGGTGTCCCAGACCTGACCCACCCTCCAAGGGCATTGCCCTGTGCTGTTTAATTGTCCTCAAGTTCCTCTCGGCTGCGTCTCCCAGTAGACCTCAGTCAGATGAAGATGGAGCAAGAGGGAACCATTGAGGAGGAGCAGCTGTTAGTTATTTAAATTTTCACATGATTTGTCATTTTTGGCCCATGCAATTATTGCCTATTTGGCAGTGTGGTCTCTGAGTCTTCATTCACTCTCTTGAACTGTTCTAAATGGAAAGAGGGTTCAAGGAGATCATATTAAGGATTAAACTCTCTTCTTTTTTATTCTTTCTTTTTTTTTTTCCCAAATAGTCCAGGGCTAGTTAGGTGGTCTTTAAAGTCTCTTCCAACCCAAACCTCTCTATAATTCTGTGAATCTATGACAATAGTCAAGGCAGGGAGCAAGCAGGCACAGCAGTATGAACATCTCCCACTCCTCTGTTTGGACTCAGAGAGAAGCAAATCTCCTGGAGTGAAGCCCAAAGTAGTGGAGGAGAATCTGGTGAGAATCAACAATAACTTCAGAAAGACAGATCAGAAGCTGGAGGCAGTTTGTAAATGTGAGGTTAAATTAGGAACTGGCTGTTATTTCATGACCAAATGAGACAGAATCTGTCTCTAATTTTGCTACATCTGCCTGTCTGAGTCTTTTTTCAGGGGCTTTTTCGTGCTCTTTAAGAAGGCACACCTGAGGTCATGGGGGGATGGAGCCAACAAGGGGATCCTGGCACAGGTACAACTCCATTCCATACTGCATCTGGTCTGCTCTGCGTCTGTCAGACCAACACATCCCAGCAAGCAGAAAACATAAAATATTAAAAGGGAAGCATGTTCCCTGTTTCCCCTTCCCCAGTGAGTAAATCCATGCTTCCCTGCAGTGAGCCAACCGAGCATTTTATCAAAGCCATCAGTTCCTGGGTCTTAATTTGACAGTGGGGACTCTGTCAGGTCACAAAGTAAAGCAGAATAACCACAGGAAAGAAATTAGCACCAAAGCAGAGCTGCACTGACAGGAAGCAGAACTGCTCAGCTGTCGTAGCAGGTGCTTTCTGTTGGAATAGGTTGCTTGTAGCAGTTTGACACAACACTGGACACCACACAAATCCTTGTTCTCCGTATTTCCACTCTTGTATACAGTTTAGTTTCTTTTAACCAGATAAAAGACAGCCATGGAGCTGAGTCAGCTGGGAGCAGAGCCTAAATGCCTTTCTCAAATCCTCAATGAGCTGCTGAGTGCTGAGATGAAGCTGAGTAATCCTGGAAAATAAGGATGTGGAATTGGGGGTACTTAGGTCTGATCCAGACTCAGCAGGTGAGTCTGGGCGAGAATCATCCATTTGCAGGGTACAAGTTAGTCACCCTCAGATTGCTTCAGCATCCATGACAAGCTATATAGACATCATAGAGGGTGATGCATCTCCTCCTAAACTGGGTTATCATCAGTCTGTCAGGAGAATTTTCCCTTGGAGGTGTCAGTCTCTCGTTTTTCACTCTAATGGAAGGTCACAGTAACTGGCTTAGAGTGAGACATCTCATTTTAGATTTCTTCAAGTTAAGGGAGATGAATACCCCCATGGAACCTCTCCTTGGTGCCATATCTGTAAAATGAGAATAATTTAAAATGAGAATAATGGTTCTGTGCAACTCAGGGAACCTTCAGCAGTGAGTGGCTGAAGGCAGTAAGAAAGCCTCATGGGAGAACATGAAATTCTTGGTAATGAAGATGTCACCCCATCTTTCATTAAGGCAGATAAATCTTTGCTCATGAGATTGAACATCATGCACAGTTTTGCAAAGCAAGATACCCAGGACTGCAGGAGCAGGAATCTTCAAGTCCTCCTCTAATTATATCCTTGATTTAGGATCACTCAGTTTGCCCTTGTAGGGACATCATCCCTCCAACCTTGAACTGATGGACAACCACTGCAGCAGCTCATCTGCCCCTTCAGCAGTCTGCTTACCCACTCCCATTGCTGGCAGATGTTTCTTCCCCTCAGATGGAGTGCAATCCTTTTGGTGTATTATCTGGTGTGTTTTGACCAGGAAGGGGAGTGGACAGTGCAGGTGGCAGGATCTGCTGAGGGTGAGCTGAGTTGCAGTGGGATGAGGAGGGAGCAGCCTTGCTCTTGGCCAGATATGGCTTGCTTCAGCTGCCCTCAAACTGAGTGTAGGCTTAGATTGGATATTAGGAGGAAATTATTCCCTGTGAGGGTGGGAAGGCCCTGTTGGGCAGGTTGGGCAGAGAAGCTGTGGCTGCCCCATCCCTAGAAGTGTCCAAGGCCAGGTTGGACAGGGCTTGGAGCAACCTGGGCTGGTGGAAGGTGTCCCTGCCCATGGCAGGGTGTGGGACTGGATGGTCTTTAAGGTCCCTTCCAACCCAAACCATTCTATGATTCTATGAATCTGTGGCTCTCTGCCCAAAACAACCCGCGAGGTGACTTCACTGCCAGTTCCCTTGGAGGATGCAGCTACAAGTTTTCTGACTTCAGAACAGTTGTTGTTTATGCTGTTGTAAATACAGAGAGGCAGAGATGGTGTGGATGAAGCCCAAGGGAAATCCTTTCCTAAGGTCCTACCCTGAAATGATGAGAAGGTCAGAGCTAGTTCCCTGCATCTCCCAGAGTCAACCTCCCTTTCCCATCCCTCCCCCTGCTCTGGGGACAGACACACCACCAATGCCAGAGTCAAGCTCATCCCAGGGTTCATCAAAATGCTTCTGCAGAACAAATTTTCTGCTGCAAGAAGCCAGATTGCACAAACAGGCAGATGTTTGCAAGCAAATGTCCCAAGGAGGATTGAAATCCCCAGACACATTTTTTTCATAGATCACATCTCGACTGCTGTCAAGATGCTCAGATCACTCACTGGAGACAAAATATATAGAAACAACCAGAAGGGACAATAAGAGGTGGAAATTTCCAAGCAGTGCCTTCTGTCATGATGAGAGATTAGGTTTGTTGACAGGGTGCAGCAGTGCTCTGAAATCCCACCAGAGACTGGGGCCTTGATTTCGATAGAGACAAGGAAAGTCTGCTCCTAATCTGAGGACAGGTAGATAAAATATTGTCATCCAGAAGAGAAAAGGACATTGCTGCACTCCTGCATCTGATTTTGGTCAGATGGTTGGACAACCCACTTCTGCCATCCAAGGTGGCTACAGCCAGTTGTGTGCCTTTTGGATAACCCTCTTTTACTTCTACTGGGCTTCCTCGTTCAACCACAACCCAGCTTTTCTTTGCTCAAAGGAAGGTCTAGGACACATTTCAAACTATTTATACTGAACCATCTCTTCCATATAACCTCCCATCCAAAGAGTCATCTGTCAATAAGTCTCTGTAATAATCCAACAGGCTGAAACACTTTTCAAGTCTCCAGGGTTTGGCTTTGCAGCATTTCGTACCATCCAGGAAACCAAGGCTGGAATTAGTGGCTAAGGGCTTCTTCTAAAGACCTGTAAGATCCTTGTGAAGGCAGAGCTCCCCTCTCCTATCACCCACAGAAGTGGGATGACTTATGTAGCTCCAACAGACAGATCAAACATAGGGCTATAGATGTTCTGGGGCAATACATTCATCCCTCCCCTCCTCCTGGGAAACTGCTCAGGTATGTGTATACAACTCACACACTCACAAAATTAGCATTTTGGTTGCTTGCACATACATTTGCAGTGCAATTATGTGAATTCCCCCAGTTCCTCAGTCCAGTGAGTCAAACAGAGTTGATTTTCCCACCATCTGCATGGAATATCTGCAAGAGAAGTGCAGTCATGTCACACAGATGTAAACACAGTCCTCTCACAACAAAGGATCTTCTCTTCCAGCATGAGCCAGACAATACAACTGTGCAGTGCCCCTTCAAGCCCTCATTTTCCCTAAGTGCATTTAGGACACAGTTCCTTATTTATTGTTGGGTTTGCCCTTTGGAGCTCACTTGCTCTACATAGGACCACCTTAGCACCTCTCATGCTGATGGATGTGAGTATTGTGAATTCCTGAACCTGTCACAGAGGATTTTGATGCTTCTGTACTGTGACAATCTCAGTCTATCCCTAAAAGAAAAGGATTACAGGAATTGAAGTTATCAATAATCCTGTCCATATGTGCAGGTGCTACAAATCTTTCTTACATTGTAATGCCCCAAACTGCCCACGTTACTGTGCCAAGGGAGGTTTAGGTGGATATTAGGTAAAAGTTCTTTACCCTGGGCACTGGAACAGGCTCCCCAGGGAAGTGGTCTCAGCCCCAAGCCTCCCAGAGCTCAAGAAGTGTTTGGACAATGCTCTCAGACACATAATGTGTTCTCTCCTGTGCAGGGCCAGCAGTTGGACTTTGATGACCCTTATGGGTCCCTTCCAATCCAGGATATTCCATGATTCTGTGGTCTTGCTTCTGCAGAACTTCCCCACTTCTGTCTTCTCCACAGGTTTCATAGTTCTCCAGCTCCTGTGCATTTCTTTTTTGTACTTTGTGCTCCCATCCCTCCAGAAAAATCTTTCCCATGGCTTCAGGCAGCAGAAATGGCAAAAATATTTCATTCAGCCTCTGAGAGGACTGGCAAAAATTGTGTCTGACAAAGATGGCTCCATAAACAGTGTCAGGGACCAGTTGTACCCACGGAGCTGGCCCTGGAGCAGGTTCATTTCAGCAGATGTGAGCTGCCATCCCAACTATGTGGGCCTTATGTAAAGGGCTGTGTGAGACCCTGATGAGTCACACTTGGGATATATTCATGACCTAATCTCTTGAAACCATTACCTAAACAAAACTAGTTTTCATTTCGTTTCATGTAACACAATTCATTAATGTCACCAGGCCACACTTTGGCTGAGGAATCAGCTCCCTTGGACTTTGGACTGGACCCTGGACTGCAGTCCTGGGCCTGTCTGTGTACCTGTTGTCTTTCCAAACAAGCCAGGGATAGGCAGCCCAGCCAAGCAACCAAGTGCCCAGTTAGTGGGGCGAGACTGCCTGGAGCCTTACATGAAATATGCTTGGGAGGAGTTTGAAGCTCGAAGCCAAGGCTGTCAGGGAATAAAAAGGTCCTATTTTGGGTGCTCTTGCTGAACATTCCACTTGAAGGCATTTCCTCCTTGTAAGAAGGAACGTGAAATGGTCAGACATCCTTAAACTGAGGTTTTAAAATATAATCTCTAAAGTGAAAAAAGAGAAGGAAGGAAGGAAGGAAGGAAGGAAGGAAGGGAGGAAGGGAGGAAGGGAGGAAGGGAGGAAGGGAGGAAGGGAGGCAGAGAAGGGCAGTGCTGAACACACACAAGGGACCACATAAAGTTCATGACCCGCAGTTCTGTCCTATCACAGAGTCACAGAATGGGTCAGGTTGGAAGGGACCACCTGTGGAGTCATCTGACCCAACCTCCCTGCTCAAGCCAGGCCATCCCAGAGCACATGGCACAGGATTGTGCCCAGAGGGTTTTTGAGTATCTCCAGTGAGGGAGAGTCCACTGCCTCGCTGGCAATCTCTTCCAGTGCTCAGTCACCTGCACAGTGAAGAAGTTCTTCCTCATGTTCAGGTGGAACTTCCTGTGGCAGCAGTTTCTGCCTGTTGCTCTCATCCTATCATTTGGCACCACTGAGAAGAGCCTGGCTCCGTCCTCTTGACACCTTCCTTGCAGATACTCATAGACATTGATGAGGTCCCATCTCAATTGCCTCTTTTCCAGGCTGAACAGGCCCAACTCTCTCTGCCTTTCCTCACAAGAGAAATGCTCCAGTTGCTTAATCACCATCATAGCACTTCACTGGCCCCTCTCCAGGAGCTCTGTGTCTTTCCTGTGTTGAGGAGCCCAGAACTGGACACAGCACTGCAGGTGAGGCCTCACCAGGGCTGGAGCAGAGGGGCAGGATCACCTCCCTTGACTGCTGGCACTGCTCTTCCTAATGCACCCCAGGCCTGCTTGGCCACGTGGACACCCTGCTGCCTCATGGACAGCTTGTTGTCCACCAGGATCCCCATATCCCTCTCCACAGCACTGCAGGTCGACCCCCAGCCTGTGCTGGTACAGGGGGTTATCCTTCCCCTGGTGAGGACCCTGCCTTTGGTGTGGTTGAACTTCAGGTAGTTCCTCCCCTGCCTGTCAAGGTCCTTCTGAAGGGCTGCACAGCCCTCTGGGGTATCTGCCACTCCTCCCAGCTTTATGTCATCAGCAAACTTGCTGAGAAGGCCTCTGCCCCTCCACAACATAAGCCAGTACTGCAGAAAACATGAGAATAACCTTAGCCCAGGCTCCATGGAGGATAAACATCACCATACAGAGCACAGAGAGCAGGAATGGTATTATGGAACAAGCACCTGAGCACAAGACCACTGAGAGCAAATGAAACAGCATGATGCCCAGCACCTATTAAACTAATAGAACAAGTGCTTATACCAAATTTGTTTTAACACACTATGGTCAGATTTGTCATTATCTCAACCCTTCAAACCACACGTCGAGTGTCAAAAATTACTACCATGTTTTATCCCCATCTGGCAACCAAGTACTATGCAGCTGGAGCCCAGCAACTGGAAAAGACATGGAAGCCAATTTCACTGACACAGCCATTAGTAGAGCATTGAGCTCACTTGCAGCATCTAACGCAGCAACTCCAAGGAGACGACAGCTGGAATCTACCTGGATCTCTCCACTGACGATAGCTATATTTGTAGAAAAGGTTCTTATAGTTTAGACTATTGCTCTTGCTTATTTTCTGTAGACATTTAGCATTGTTTCCCTTGCCTTTTGACTTTAATGCAGAGTTTAGAAAGTGATGTTTTGATAGTACACGGTTTAGGTCATTTAAGTACAGGATGGTCAGGTTTAGTAGTTTAATAGTAACAATTCTATTTTAACATCTTAAGACTTGGTAAATAATCATTGATTTGAGTGGAAGTAATCTTAAAAGGAAAAATGAAGATCAATTCCAAAGAATTGTGGGAAATTATGACACTTTTAAATTATTTTTAATTTATAGTTTAGATTAACTTTTAATTAATTGTTTTAATTAATCATAGTTAATGTATTACTTCTAAACTGTGAGTTATTCTTTCATATTCTTAGCCAGCATTTAGAAAAGTTTGTCAAAACCTGCTTTTATGTGAACAGTGCCTGGGAAAATTACTGAAACTTTTAAGTTTTGCTAAACTAACCTGAATCTGCTTCAATGAACAAATTATGAGAAAGCGAGATGTATGACTAAAAATGGATATAGGGAGTGCAGAACTTATGGACCACAAGGACATTTTGCAGAAACCAGAAGATAAAGAAGAGGCTAAAAGAAACATTCAGTGTGTGACTGAAAAACTCCTTGTCTGGGAAAAAGATACTGAAAAAAGATAATAAAAAGATGGAAAATGTGGACTAATTATCATGACAAGTGTGACACCAATAACTAATAGAGGATGGAAGACTAATTAATGAAGAGAATGATGTAATTTAGAAGCAATGAACATTAATTTCTTTGTTTGCTAAAAATGTCTGAGTAAGTGGAAAGTTGGGTGTATGCGTGTGTGGGAGCTGGAATTTATCCACTGCACTGTGGGAGCTTAGGCCTTAGTTTTAGCAGGCCTTAGTTTTAGTAGGCCCTGAAGCTGCTACACAGATTAGAAGGGACAGGTTGTCACCTGACTTAAGCAACCAAAGAAAGATTTCATAGCATCTGATGCAAAGTGGGGTATAAAGAACAGTGGGGGAGGCACTTCTTTCTCTGCTGCTCACGGCTGCCGTGCTGAGAGGACATGCTAGAGCTGTTCTTGCAGGGCTGGGCCTTCCTGCCGCCTCACCGCTACTTTATCTTAGGGAAGTCAACATTTTATTGTTGGCTTCTTATTTTCTCTGTCCAGGGATTTCTCAGGGAGTGAATGGGGTGGGCAGAGTGGTGGATTTTGCTGTTCACTGGGGAGATGGAGAGTTGATGTTCTCTTTTATCTTTGTGTGTGTGTGTTATACTGCATTTTGCTTTGAATTTTCCCTTGTCTGTGTAAATGCATAAACCCTTTCTGGTTTCAATTTCAGGGTGTTTTTCCTTTCTCCCTTTCCCTTGGGAGGGAGGGAGATTATGTTGCGTTCATGAATACTGGGCATTTTGGCCAAGGTCAAACCACAACATACACACACATACCCTGGCCTAAATAATGGAAAGCCTGACTCACTAACATGAAAGGACAGTGTTGGAGGGGTTCATTAATCCCACCTCTTTCGGGGACAATACACAAGCTCTTCTAGATATCCTCAGATATCAACTGCTAATGTGGCCCTAAACTAGACAGAAAGCAAAAAACCAGATGTTTCTCTGTTCTTTTTATTTTTTAACTTTAACAAAGGAAATCACAGGTCACTTTCTGCCAATGCTTAGGAATGTGTTTCCATGAGGGAGAAAAGAAAGGGTTTCATAGGGAGAGAAGGAGAAAGGATGCTTCCAAACTTTGCAGGGCTTGGTGGCTTTTCTCTTTTCCCGAGCCCCTGAGGCCTGCCCACTGCCTGATCTGTTTGCTCTCTGCCTCCTGAGTCCCTGTTTAAATGGAACTTGCCCATTTAGGTGCACTGGTTTCCTCCTACCACCAGCTTCTAAGCTGTCCCATGTTTGCTTTAACTTTCTTTTCCTTCTTTCTCTATGTCCATTATAGCCACTTCTCTGTGGCTCACAGTTGTGCCCAGAGAAGCTCCCAGAAGTGAGTCACAGTCCCAAAGTCTTCCTGGAGATGCCAGAGCTTTGCAACGGCAGGGTCGTGTAGGTTTGTCACTTGGCTTTCCCCACCAAGGTGCCATTCTCCTTCATCATGCCCTACAATTTGCTGGCCAATGTAAACTATGCAGTAAATGGGGAAAATGACAGACTTTCAAATCTAGGAAGCTCTCCGGGATAACTGAAGCAAGAGTTCATCAACAGAATTTCAGTGTAGAACTGGGGCTTTCAGCCATTGGGTCAATGTCCCAGTGCCACCAAATCTCTGCTTTCCATGTGTTTACAGCAGAGAACCTACAGAACTACAGGAGCTGGACGATGAGATCTCCTTGGCAGCTGTGCTAATAACTCAGTGTTAGGATTTGGAGAGCTGAAAGTCAGACCTGTCGGGGTAGACACGGATTTCATCCAGTGGCAAAAGATCTACAAAAGGTGGATTGATGAGGATATCGAAATCGGGGAGCCTGAAGTTGTGGACCCTAGCAAACTGAGAATAATCTACGGGAAGTCTACCCAGTTTACCCCATATATTGATGTTTCCCCTGTTTGATGATTTAAGCTATCAAGTCTACCTGTTATACTTCCCTTACAGTGTTCCTATCCAAGTCCTTCCCACAAACCCTTAGGGCCCTTTTCCCACCAACCCTGTCCCCGTTGGTCCTGATTTGGTGCAATGCACCACTTTTCCATATATGGTTCTGTTTATGCCGCGTTCTCCCACTGATTCATTCTTTGATCCCTCATTTGCACACCCCTCAGCCAGTGAGATGCTTCTCCCCTCCCATTTTTCCGGAAAATTTGACCCACACCCTATATAAGTCCCATGTTCGCTAATAAACTGGCTTCTCCTGTGGACACCTGGCCTCGAGTGTGGTTCTTCTCGGGAGCTGCGCCAGGCTGGGTGCGGGAGGAGCTGCCCCTGGCTTTGAGAGGTGGCTAAAAGAGCTCATATCACTATAAGCCTACAGCCATGATACCTCTCAGAGCCAAAGGCCTGTGCTCCAATATCGGGAGCAATATCATCCACCGATACAGACCCTTTGCCCAGCAGTGTTCTCTGGCATGCTGAAAGGCAAATATGTCAGGATGGGGCTTTGCTTTTGCATCAGACAGCAGTGATCATTTCAGCAAAATGTGTTTGTGTTCCTAAGTGTGAGAAGTCCAGTGTAAAGCTCCTGAAGCACACTGTATTGTCCACCAAGAATCGTCCTGTCTGTGCAAGGAAAACAAGAAAACGTTGAAATCCTTGTCCCACAGAAGAGCAGAGTTGCCTTCCTGAAGAGCTTCATGAGCTCTTCCCTCTCGCCGTCATTACTTTCTTTCCTCTTTCAAGCTGGGTCCCGGTTTTAGCTCTAGATTTGGACAGACAAGAGAGTGAGTGGTTGCATCGACCTTTAATGCTGAGGTGCCAATCCAAAGGTCTGCAAGTAATCTTGATGGATTAGGATGCCAGGGAGCATGGGATCTGTGAGGCTGCAGCTTTCACTTTTTCTGAAGCTGCCTTCCTTCCCCTTGACCTCTGCAGAGAACTGCAGAGCTGCAACAGAACAAAACTGGAGCCAAAGAGCCACCCAGCAGGTGTCCTCAGTGTTCTCCGATGTTATGATTAGGAAGAAACAGCAAGCAGAAATAGAGGAGCTTTGCATCAGGAGATAAGCCAACATCTCCCTGCCAAAAAGGGAGCTCAGGCTCCAGACTGAGTCCAAGCAAAGTTCAGCTCTCGTGGGGTCAAGAAGCAACCTGAACCATTGTGGAATACTCCTGAAATTAAGTCCTTCTCTCCTTTTGTTCCTTATAGATGTCGCTGGAGTGGTGGCTTTCCTTTGTCACTGTTCTTTGAAACTAACAAAGATCTCAGCTGGAAAAAGCATTCTCAGTTTTAGTCAGAAGCATTAATGGCCAAAAGTCATGTTTCCTTTGGTTTGGCCCCCTCCTGGTTCCTTGACAGTGTTCAGCTTGGGCTATGGGGTATGTGTGCTTGGTGCATTGTTGGAGTTCTTCTTGGATCCTCGGAGCAGTAGGTTGTGCACACCGAGGGGGTTTTGTGCTGCCTTGGGGCAGAGGAGAACTCTGCAGGCTTTTCTTTTTCATTTGCTGCAGAGAAGGTTGGGTTGTTATGCATGAATTTGCAAAGCAGCATGGAGCGGCTGCCATTGTGATGTCAGCAGAAGGTTGCCGTGTCACAGCGTTGTCCAGCAAAGGTTGCCGTGTCACAGCGTTGTCCAGCAAAGGTTGCCCTAGTGTGTGGAAGGCCTCCGTGTGCAGAGCAGCTCTTTGGCTGGCTCAGTGCAGGAGGATCCTCCCGATCGAGGCGCCTCAGCCAACCATTTGCACCCTGACGGGGGCATCCTTTTGGTTTTCCCTTGGTGTTGTACAGTCCGTGGACTTGTGCAGCACTGCCCAAACAATGGAGTCAGTCTGCGGAGCAGTTTGCACTGCTTTTTCTGTGGCTTATTCTGGCTATTATTTTACTCACCTGGCACGTAAGTAGAGGGGTTTCCTAGGTACAGCATCTGGAAACAAAAATGCCACAAAGATGGCAGTCATTTGGTAAAGCTCCTGTCAAGAGCTTCAGCTACAAAGGAGATGTCTCTAGCCAGTGGGGTGTGGACAGCATTCGGAATGTCATCTGCAGGTCTTCCCTTCCCTTCATGGGATGCTCTGTGCCAGTGGAGTCTGTCATTTCCTCAGTTTGCTGGTTCAACCAAGACAATTTCCAAAATGCAAGCCTGGCACACCTTTCCAGGAGTTCTTGTAAAATCTGGGCAGTTCTCTCCAGACTTGAGGGAAAGCATCTTTTTTCCTTCATTCCCTCAGTAAAGGATTTGACTGTGTGACTTGACACTCCCTGTGTGCTAAAATAGCAATTGCCTTTGGGATGAAGTGCAAACTCCAAAAGGGTTTGTGTATGCTTCTGAAGCCAGGAGCTGTTCCCATGCTGTGGCAGAACAGAACTGCCACAGCTGAGGGGGATTTGGGGGAAGCTTTTGTGGGGAAATGTTTTCAGAGAGCTAATGGCAATCAGTGCCTGCAGTTTATTAAAAAAGTAAAGTACGGGAAAGAGGGGAGAAAAAAGCTGCATTGGCTCTTAAAGAACAATATGCATTTTCTTCACCAAGTTTCTATTTACTTACGGGCAAAACAGGGGGAAACATAGGCACAACCTAATGCATTGTCCTGTTCTCTCACTTCTGTGTGAACATCCCTGCGGGGATGTGCTGAAAGGAAACTGTCCTCTCTTTGGCTTGACCTGTTCTCTGGGATTCCCCAGCACAGAGAGTTTTCTAACAGCATCTTGCTCCTTTTCCTTTTCCCCTTGCAGGACGCCTCACACGTGGATGGAGAGAAGCCCATCCTTTGGTGAGTGGCAAAGCCCCCTTTGACATTCCTGGTGTTTGGGACTTGTGGAGCAAGCTGTGAGCTTGGCCTGTTGCACTGGAGTGCCAGCCTGGTAGGCTGAAAGAAACTCCAGTTCAGTGTCTGCATCAGCAGTAGCAAAGGGATCGCTGCCTCTTCCCTCATGTTCCACTGAAGAGCTTTTAAACAGACAAAAGTCAAGTTTCGAAGACAGAAGGTTGCTGGCTGATTCCAGCAAGGCTGCAATATCTCATTCACAATAATAGGCATTACTATCTAATGGGTCTACTTAGCCCATTTGAATGGAGTTGGAGTGTCTTACCATCCTCTTTCTCTCAAAGTCCATGATCTCTCCTCAGTCCAGCTGGGTATAGAGATCAGTAGAATTCAGGTTCTAAATGACAGCTTACTGCCCATCCCTCACACTGCAATCTGTCCACAGAGCACACCACCAGCATCAGAACCTCCTGTGTCTCCCTCTGTTCCTGAGGATGAGGCTAAGGAGGAAGAAGGTGCCCAGGAACTTCCACCTCGTGTCACTCCACATCCCGAAGCAGTAAGTGGCAGCTTTGGTTGGTGCTGTCTTTGGTACAGTGCAGATCAGAAAAGGGAAATGCTCCCTGCTTCTCTTGAGACACATACACGCCAACTCAAGAGTCATTTTGCAGGCCCTGACAGAAGAGCTTTCTGTCAGTGAGGACTCCTCAGCCCAGGCGCAAGAGGTGGAATGGCAGGAGAGGATGGATGGAGTGCTCAGTGTCCAGGAGCTCCTGTGAGTGTTAAGCTTTCTCACTTTCTCTGGGCAGGGCGGGGCATTGATGGGCTTTAGGAGGCCAGTGTCAAAGAAGGAATTTTGCATGCTTGTCATTTGGGGCATAGGCAGGAGAAGCGAGCACAAGGGCAGGTGTGGCTTCCCCCGACATACAGCACAGCTGTCTCCTTGTACTTTATGAATCTTGCAAAAATCCTTCCAAACCAGACCAGAGTAGTTGGTGGCAGGCATAGGCTGAAAGAAGAGAGGTTCACACAGGGTTTCAGGAGAGAGCAAAGAATTGAACCACAAAGGCAATCAGGCAGCAGAACAGGTGGCTCAGAGAGCCTGTGCAGATTCCACCGCTGGAAATTTGGAAGTCACAACCACATAGCAACCTGGCTGGGTCCGTTAGCTGACCCCAACTGCTTTGAGCTGAAGATTGGGCCAGAGGCCTCCTGGGGTCCCTGCCAGCCTGAATCATCCTGTGATCCTATGATTATTGGATTGGAAACCCATACACATCTCCTCCCCATATAGCTTGCAGCATCATCCTTTGTTTCCCTGCTGAAGACAAGAGTAATTGTGGGAAGAGTAATCTGCACTAAGAAAGTTTGTCTTAGCCAAAGAACACCTTTGGGAAGTCTCATACCTAGTGTATTCAAAGGGGGAGTAGGAGCTAGCAGGCAGGAAGCTGTTGAGAATACCTGAGCTTTCTGGAAAGGTCTAGCATTTCTGGAAGCTTGTTTCCCCTTCTGAGTGACGAGTGTTTCACCTACATCAAGGACAAAGAGTGAGGCAGCTCTAGCCAGGGAATGCCAGCATTAAGTGGAACTAGAAGGCTGTTGGAAGTCCCTCAGACTGCCATCTATGGGACTAAGTATGTCGCCCTGGTTTTGGAAATGAGACTGCTTTGCTGTTAAAGACTTGTTTGTGTGTCCCCTGCTCGTAGGCCAAAGGAGCTGCCTGCTGAAGAGAGAAACCCCTCTTTATTAGAGAGGGTTTTGGTCACGGTGGAAGAGACAGTGGAGGAATTGAAGCTCCAGAGGGATCTGCTGAAGGAGGAGAAAGATGAGCTTACCCAGGCTCTGGCAAAGGTATGGTCACTTTAATCCTAGGCAGTACCTGGGGAAGAGGGCGTGGCACCAAGACCAGCCCAGATGCTGCTTCTGCTGGTAGAAGTTGGGGACAGCGTTGTTGTCCTTTTTGGAAAGGAGCAGGACCCAGGCAGTGACCGTCCGCCTTTACTTAGTACTGTTGAGGCCACACCTCAAGGGCTGTGTTTAGTTTTGGGCCCCTCACAAGAAAAAGACATGGAGGTGCTGGAGCATGTGCAGAGAAGGGCAAGGGAGCTGAGGCAGGTTCTGGAGCGCAAGTCTGATGAGGAAAACTGAGGGAGGTCTTTAGCCAGACTTGCAGAAGTTGATAAATGACAGTGCTCACCAAAATGGCTGCTCCCTGCCAAGCCTCCCCTCATTGCATGCTGCTGCTTGACACACTCACGTAGATTTCCTTTATCTTGGGGGTTTGGTTTGGTTTGGTTTGGTTTTTTCCCCTGAGAAGGAGTAACCCTGGGTATTTTCACTTTCTTCAGCAAGTAAAGTTGCTTTGGCCTAAGATTTCCTGCATGTTTCCAGCACTAGAGTTTTAGTGAGTAAGGTGTCATTTCAGGACTAATTTTGTGTGAAAACACAGAGTTTGTGTTGCATTAGAGGTACGGGAATTTGGCAGAAAATAACCCACCCTTGCATTACAGCTGCTCCTCAGAGATCAGAGGGGCTGCATGTGGCAGGGCTTCCTCTCTGATTACAGCCAGTGTAGCACTGTAAGACCAGAGTTGAGTTCAAAAGCACGACTTGCACAAACACAAATGCACAACTAGTGCAGTTTACCAATACAGTCTATAGCTCTGATCACATTCCAGAAGTACTCACACGCTCCAGATTCAGCAACAGAGCCGTTTATTGAAGCAACAGGAAGAGAAGTTCAGGATTGCCAGTGACAAATGGATGAACTACTCAAACACTGATGTGTGTCATGACAGAAAGTGTAGTAAGAGAGATCCAAGAGAAGGATATAAATAGACAAAAAATAAGTCTATAGTCCCGGGTATGCTCCAATGCTGCTGGAGGCACAAAGATCTCCTAAAGGTGTCCCTTCAGCAGAGGAGGAGAGACACAGTCCATTGACCGATCCCAAACAGGAATCATGTTTCTGTTACTTTTGGTCAGAATCCACAGTTGCTAAAAGAAATAGAATCAATGCTTTGATCCTGCTCCAGGCAATGAGGTGGCAGTGGAGGCTCTCTGACCTTCATCAGAGGGTCTTTCCACACATCCTTGTCTCCTTAGTAACCCACGCTTAGCACAAGTGTGGTCTTTCTTCGGGAGGGGAGTGGCTACTGGCCGCTACAGAGGTGAGATGCTTTTCTGTGCCTCACTGAAGCACCATCAGTCTGTGAAACCTGCACTTCACTCCAGACATCCCTCGGTTTTGAGGCCTTGCTTGAGCCAGGTGCAAGAGAAGTGAGAGGCCCAGCTCCTGTTTTTCTGCACCAGCCTCACCAATTCTTCCCTGTTGTAATGCAGCAGTGTCCAATTCTGACCTTTTACCGGAGTGTGTCATGCAGCAGATGCTCTTCAACTTTGAGCCCCCAGATTCCAAAGGGGCAGCGTTTGGTTCTGCACAGAGCTCCCAAGGAAGGACTCTAACTGTACTTTGTCCCACTTTCAGGTTTGCTGCCAGCACGAGTCAGCTAGCTGGGGTCTGGAGTGGCTGCTCCAGGAGTTCTCTCACCAAGGCCGTGCCCTGGCCCAAGTGTCCAGAGAGAAGGAGTTGCTGGCACATGAGAAGGCTGCCCTAGAGGCCCAAGTGGCAGCCATGGAGCGGGACCTCCAAGGCCTTTCAGAGCAGCTGGCAGAGGCCAGGTAAAGGCAGGGAGAACCCCCTGGCTGGGACAGGACTGAAGGTCTGCAATTGGAAAGGTGGAAAGCGTTTCATGGGGATTTATTGCATCCTGTGTGTTGTGCAGATGCTTTTCACCTTCCATGGACAGAAAATGGAAGAGTCTTGGGAAAAAAGGAAAAGGAGACTGTGCCTTGAATATTAGTTTTCAGAGAGCTAAAGCTAACAAAGGTCTCCTGAACCTTGGGCTCCAGTTTGTGACCCCTTACACATTCCCATGCCAAGTCCAAAGGAAGCCAACCTGGCTCTGAACAGAGTAGCAGGGAAACCATGCAGATGTTTGCTGAAACCTCAAGTTTCCCTCTGCTTTTGGTTTCTTCTTCTGTGCTTCTGAACATCAATCTTTCCTTGCCAAGTTTTTTGACATGGGATCTTCAGAATTCAAGGCCCTGACACACAAGTGTTGTGAGTAGGTCACTGCCATTTTAGGGTGAAGCAAGAGGTAGTCATGCTGAAAATCTTGAGGGCCTCCTGGGCTAACTCATATGAAGCACGTGCAGGACGTAGAGTTGCTCACAGCAGCACCAGCAAGGAATTATCTTTTAACTTCTAGACAATCTCTGGGCATTCTCGCTCACCATTCCTGTCCACTCAGCCCTCTAACCTGTCAAGTCCCTTTGGATGGTCCCTCTGCCTCTTTAAAGAATGCTTAGTTAGCAAGAAAGAAAGGTAGCAAGTTCTTCTGTTACCTTCCGGGAATTTAAACTGCAGGATACCAGTCTCTCATCCCAGATAGTTGTTGTCCAGAGAAAATCTACTTCAGATTTCTAACAAATGCTGCTACAAGCCTGAGATTTTACTGTATCATGGGACGTATCCCTTTAGTCCTTCTTAAATAGAAGTGTCGGGAAAATCAGATACCTCCACGCACACCGTGAACAGCATTAAAAAGTCCCGAGTCAGGCAGGAAAATAGTCTGTTCAGTGCCCCTGCAGAGTGCCTTGGAGGTGCTGATGAGATCAGTCAGGGCTGTGAGCAGATGCTGTGCTTTTGCTCGTGGGCACAGAGGGTGGGGGCACAGCTGCATGTATGTGGTTGGTCAGGCACCAGCAGTTTAAGATTTGGCTGTTGAGATCAAACTGGGCTGGGCTTCCTCTGCTGTGCTAGGTCATAACAAAAGCCTGGGCGCTCCCTCGGAGGGGCCTGCTCCATTATTTTAAATACCCTTGCTGTCTCTGAGTTTCCATGGACTCCATTTTCCATACTCAGGTGTAGGGATCTTGAGCCACATCTTACTGGAAAAGCTCCCATGTGGCTGTCCGGAGAAAGAAAGTGATTTCTCTTCCTAATTTGTAGATCAGCAAAGGAGAGCGTGGAATGCAGCCTGTCTGAGGCTCAGCAGAATGTGTCTCAGCTGGAGATGGTCAGGAGTCACCTGGAAGGCCAAGTTCACACAATCATGCAGGCCAAGGAGGTGATAGAAGGTGAGATCCTCATGTGCTTTGTTTCTTCTGATGCTCCTGCCCAGAGAAAGTGCTACAAAACCACCTGTGTCTGCTGGGCCTCTGAGCAGTGAAGGAGCTGGGGGCAGGTCCTAGAGTGAAACTGAAAGGGCTTAAGGTCAGCAAAGTCTCCTCTTTTAGTAGCATAGACTCTGAATGTCACCCTTTCTCATGTTTGCAGAGGATGTGAAGTGCCTTCGACGTGAACTGGAAGCACAGAGATCCCTCATGAAGCAGGAACGGCAAGATGTGGCACAACAGCTGCAGTGGACACAAGAGCAGTGCAGCAATGCACTCAGGCTTTGGGAATCTGCTCATGAAGAGGAAAAAAGAAAGCTCTTGCAAAACCTGGTAGGAAACAATACGCATCTGAATTTTTCAGGCAAGCTTTGTGGAGAACTGCGGTTGCAGAAACTGCCTTCCTTTATTTCTGTCCTTCCACGGTGGACAGAGACCTTACCTCTGGTCTTGAAGCAGATAGAACAGGCTCCTAATTCCTGGTACTTCAGCTGGTAGCCTGTCTTGTGACTAGGGCATCAGGGTGCTGGCCAGCTCGGTGCCCTGCAGTCCCCATCTGCAGCTTTACAAGGATGAAAAGGCTGGTGAACTTTGACAACAGAGCCCCTGAGAAGAGGCTCCTGAGGAGAGAGGTGCCAGAAAACAGGCATCTAAGAGAGATGGGAAGGGGACACCTTCATTACTTTCCCCTGCTGTTCAGTTCCTTGTTTGGACATGATTTCTGGAGGGCACAATGGCACTACTGGGCACTGTTCAGGTGGGGGGGTTGGGGGAGGGATGAAGCTTCCCTTTCTTCATTTGAGGAGCTTGGCTGGGCCTTCATGTGGAAGTGTGTTCCTCCCCTCATCAGAAAAGTGAGCTGGAAGGCCAGCGTTTGGAGGCGCAGCAGCTGCTGGAGCAACAGAAGACCCTCATGGCAGAGGCAGAAAGGCAGCATGAGAGAATGCTGCTTGAGATGAAGCAGGAAGTTGCCACCATGCGAGCTGAACAAGACAAGGTAGGAAGCAGAGCCAGGCAAGAAGTAAAGACTGTGAAGGGAGAGCTTCTGTGGTGCTTTTGACTCTTCGGGGCTCCTATTGTTAGTGCACGTCTGGACACCATCTATCTGAGTCGAATTGTCTCTTAGACGCCCCTTTGTAAACAGGAGTGACGCTTTAGCAACCACGAGAGCTTGTGCCCTGAGGGACAGGGCCTGCAGTGGGAGAGGCGTCCAGAGGGCAGATGTAAGGAAGGCAGGGGCGGCATTGCAGGCCCGAAGAGAACATGAATCCCACAACTGTCTCTTCTTGCAGAAGAGGAGGGATAGCCTGGGCAGCAAGGCCAGGCACTTGAGAACTGCCACCCATTCCCTGTTAGCTGCCTAAGAGTTTGCTGCAGTTCCAGTCACAGTTGCACCATGTTTCTACTGCCAGTATCAACTAGGCATCTATGGCTCCCCGTGGGCAGAGGGTGACCCAGGGGAGCAGCATCACAGTGTTTTGGGAATGTGTGAGCCTACCGGTCTTTGAGCATTGCCACACAAATGCATTATGGCAACTTTAAATCTGACTTCCCTTCTGTGCAGCTCCTGCAAGAAAAGGACCGTGAGAAGAAAGCGCTGTCTAAGAAACTGTGCCGGGCTCAGGTAAAGCTGCTCCAAAGCCGGCAGCACCTGAAGCAGCTGAGGCAGAAGATGAAAGAGGAACGAGAGAAGGGGCAGGTAAGCCTGAGTAGCCCCATGACAGAGGGAAAGCAGTGACAAGGGCCTGCAAGCTAGATCTTGGGAATGGGGAGAGAAGGACTGCAGCAGGCCCTGAAAGCACAGAGCCCTGCACGCTCCAGAGATGAGCACCAGGAAGGAAGGGTTAGGATGGAAACAGCCCTGCGTAGAGAAGCAGAACAAAGTGGCTGAATGAAAGGGAGTTTGAGATTGAAAGAGGGAAATGCTGGGCATGACGGCAGGTTCCAGGAGCTTGGTCTCCACTTGTCTTTTAGAACATCAAGGAACAGCTGGAAGCAGAGCTGCAGGAAGCTCAGAGTAAGATGAAGGGAGTGGAGAAGAGGCAAAAGGAAGAAATAGAAAAAGTCCAAGAGGAAATGAGTCTCCTGCTTCAGCAGAGGGAGGCTCTGCAAAACCAGGTGAGGGGAACAGCAGTAGGCACTGCAGTCATGCAACAGTGGTCTCTGTCCTTCAGCAGCAGGATGATGGGGGCACTCCCTCTGATGGCCATCCTCTTGTGGTCTCCATCACCGCTGGCCTGAAGGAGACTTACTGCTCCACTGAATCTCAGCTGCCACCCTGGACAGCAGGGCTGGTCCGCTTGGCCAGCAATCATCCCAGTGGATTTCTGTTGGCCTGTGACTGCTAGCCTAGTTTTTTGAGGTGTTTGTTCAGGTGAAAATGGTGACCCAGGCAGCTTTTGGCTCAACTTGTCTGTATCCATTGGGAGTCCTTTCCTAATGATGGGGTGAAATTTAAAGCTGTTCTTGCCCTTTCCTCTTAGTCTCCGATATGGCTGACAGTGACAAGCTGTAGTCTCTGACCGCTTTGTTCTGTTTGACTGGAGGTGCAAGAGTTGAGGTCTGAGCTTGCAACCTCATCCAAGTGTTGTGTGGGAAGTTTAAAGCCATCATGCTGTTCAAAATGATGAGTCACTCAAGGGTTGAAGGCAAATCAGCAATTTATTAAATTGGAGGACAGCTTTTGAAGGGTAGGGGATGGAGTGAGAGAGGAGCTTGGAAATGAAGGGGTTGGGATAACCATATAGGGAGAAATGGTGCATTGCTCCAAACTGGGACCAATGGGAAGGAAGGATAGGAAAGCCATAGGGAAAAACAGGGAAGATTCCAGAACTCTTCACAATGGGGTACATAGAAAAAACTTCAATACAAAGAACATAAAATATAACCAACCAGACAACTATTGAAAACCCAAATGCTTAGTAAAACAACAGTCCCATTTAAGGAAAAATCTGCTGGCTCCGAGTCCTTAATCCACTGTTTGTAATTGTCTCCTCCAACACCATCTGCTCTACCTTCCTGTGCAGGTCCTGCAAGAAAAGGACCGTGAGAAGACTGCGCTGTCTGAGAAACTGCACCAGACTCAGGTAGAGCTGCTTCAAACCCAGCAGCAGCTGGAGCAGCTGAGGCAGAAGATGAAAGAGGAACGAGAGAAGGGGCAGGTAAGCCTGAGTAGCCCCATGACAGAGGGAAAG
>JAOXXN010000471.1:69923595-69935839 GCA_026770055.1 Myrmophylax atrothorax
TGATTCCCCTGCTACTCAACATGAGACCTTGTGTCATTTGCTGGAATTCCAGATTTCCATAGAAAAGGACAAAAAAACCCAGAAAATCTTGCCTTGCATGTCCATTATGTAAAAATAAACTATGCATTAGCCCTTTGTTGCTCCTTTAGGCTGCAAAGAACCAGACTTGCCCACCTAACCAGGCATGGAGAACTTTTCCTTATCTTTTTATACCTCCTCTTCAATTCAGTGTCGCTGCTTAATGAGCTCGAAATTACACCTTTTTCCCCTCATAGAAGGAAAAGCTAAACGGTCAAATTGCATTCTGTTTCCCACTTTGAATAGGAAATTGCTCCTTAAGCAGCCTCCTCCATGCAATCAGGGCTGAAAATAAGAGGCACACTCCCTAAGGGTCTATCATGTGGAGAAATGCAACTCCACACAGGAATACCTTTCCTGTCTTGCCAGGATTTGGGGAGCAGGTTGATCTCTGGCAACCACACGAGGTTACTGGGGGCTTACAGAGGTAGACAAGTGGCAAAACAGCTTCAGGGGGTGCTTTGCCCTGGGAATCCAGTGCTCATGACTCCCTGATGGATCCAGGTGGGTTGGGATCACCCAGGCAGCTCCACATGCACTGTCATGAGCTGTGCAGGTATCCAAGGTTTTGGCATTGTTACCCATGGATGTCGGGCATCCCTCCTCTAAACTGCTTGGAATCTTGATGAACACAGACGTATTGATGAACATTTACTCTGTAAATATCCTTATGGCAGCCCATATCTGCATTCCAGAGCCTGAAGGCTCTCCATAAACATGGGCGTCCTCAATGTTGGCTTGAAGAAAGAGACCATCACTTTCTCAGAGTTGTTTCAGGATGCTCAAGTCCTTTTCTATTGTAACAAAACTAATTCGTTGGTGTTAAAACAGCGGCACTCCAACCCAGAGCCCAATCCAAGTCTGGTCACAGAACCAGTAATCCCATCCCCAGGATTTGGGGTGCTTCCCAACCAAGCACACCCCAAACAGCAATAGGTTTTCAGCCCTGCCTTTCCATGGTTTTTATTTTCTTGTGAAGATCGAACACTCTGAAATTCATTGATGGCACAAAAACAAAAGAAACAGCAAAACGTCAGCCAAGTGGACAACCTGTAAAATGACCAAGAGAATGTAGCACAGACCACACGGAGAAGATTCAACACAAGTCAAATTGAGGAACAGGGAATGAACACAGACAGGACCCACCTGACTCCCCAATGTCTGTGTACATTTTGAAAATTAGCACAAAATGGAGCATTGTGGAATTAAAAGTGATTCCTGAGTATCTCCACATGTGTGTTCATTCCTAAGTGGCAACAGCCCACTTCCAACACACTGATTTTGCAGATTGCCATCTGAAGGGTCTGGAGCAGAAGTGTGATGAGCAGCAGCTGAGGAAGCTGGGGGGCCTCAGCCTGGAGAAAAGGAGGCTCAGGGGAGACCTTCTCGCTCTCTGCAACTCCCTGACAGGTGGGGGAGGAGTCAGGGGTGAGTTTGGTCTTTTCTCATAGTTTACAAGTGACTGGAGAAGAGGAAATGACCTCAAGTTGTGCCAGAGAAGGTTTAGATTGGATATTAGGGAAGATTCCTTCATGGACAGGGTTGTCAAGCCCTGGAACAGGCTGCCCAGGGAAGTAGTGGAGTCACTGTTGCTGGAAGTGCTAAAAAATGTGTAGATGTGGCTTTTGGGGACATGGGTTAGTGGTGGCCTTGGCTGTGCTGGGGGAATGGTTGGACTGGATGATCTTAGAGGGCTTTTCCAAGCTTAATGATTCTGGTATTCTGTGTAGCCAGACGTGCAGAAGGTTTGTAACTTCCAACCATCATGAATCAACTGCCTTTTACTGAACTGCTGAAACATCCCAGAAATTATCCCATTTTTTCCAGCGTGAACTGCCATTTTTGAACACTTTCATGCTGTATTTATTTAGCATCAAGCTCCACTGTCCCCTTCTCAATCTTCAGGTCCTGAAAAAGGTGATCTTACAAAAAAAACCAACTGAAAACAAACTAGTGACAACTCAGTGTATGGGATGTGGGACTGACAATGGTGTGATGCTCTCTGCGAGTTCATTGACTTTTTTGGTCTCTTTTGTTGAATCCCAGGAACTGTTTGTGAATAGGAGAGCTCAACAAACACTCACCAAAGAGGGCAGAATGTTTCACTAAGAAGTAAGAGGTTTAACTAACAATATACTTCTCAATACAAGAAGTAAATAAAATAACAGTGCAATAAAACTATGCTATGGCCAATGCATACACTATGCTGGCATGAGATGTGTGTGGGTAAAAAATACAGGTGAAAATAAAATTGATACTTAAAATCAAAAAGAAAAAACTATTGCTAAGGATGTTTGCAGGTATCTCATAAACCAAGGCAGAAAATCCTGCCTTTGGGGGTTTTTTTTACAGTTATTTGTGTCAGAAGCAAAGTATATTGTGGATAGTTATTATAGAAACATAGAATCATGGAATGGTTTGGGTTGGAAGGGGCCTGAAAGACAATCCAGTTTCTCCTCTGCCATGGGCAGGGACACCTTCCACCAGCCCAGGTTGCTCCAAGCCCAGTCCAGCCTGGCCTTGGACACTCCCAGGGATGGCACAGCCACAGCTTCTCTGCCCAACCTATTTCAGAGCCTCACCACCCTCACAACCAAGAATTTCTTCCTAATATCTAATCCAGACCTACCCACCCTCCTTCAGCTCTCCCAGCTGACACAGACAAGCAAGTGGAAAGCTCTGCACACAAGTTTCTCCTCCATCATGGGGTGTGTGCTGCTGCTGGAACAGATGGATTGTGGCAGCTTGTATTCACACCCACCCCCACGTCTCCTTTAGTCTGACCCAAGGAGAGAGAGAATATTCAGGCACTAACATGCCTTCAACAGAACCCATGTTGCCTTGAAGAGTTGTAAATCCCCACGCTCTGGAGAGCTCCAGGAAAGGGCTATGTGTGGTGGCAACACCACCCTGTGCACACTCAGTTGCTCTGCTTTTGTCAGGCATGCAACAATCCCCATTTCTCTCCATGAAACCACCAAAAAAAGAAAAGAAACCCATTACCAGCCAACTTTTACAGCATGGATTAAAACTTCACATCATCCCTCCAGCCTCATGTGCTCTCTCCAGGAACTGGCACTGATTCACAAGGCTTTGGATGCCCTTTCCTCCCACTCTTGTTGGCTGTCACTCTGGGCAGCCTGGCCACACTGCTCAGAGGGTTATCTCTGCTAATCCTGCCCCCCAGCTGCTGTATGGATCGTGGGTCATGGGAGTCATACGTGAGTAGGGCTGGGCAGAGGACTGGCTTGGTGGGAAGGCTGCTCTCCACATCCTCTCTCATTTTCCGTGTCCCCATGAGCTGGGGTGAGTTTCCAGGCTGACCTCGGAAGGGTGGAGGGGAAATCACAGCTATTCCTTTTCCCCAAGGGACAGCACTGCAGGTATTAAAGTTAGTTTGGTCTTTGCCTTTAAATCCAGATGGCTTTAGGTTTTAATTAGTAAGTGATTTGTGCTTTTTTTGTGTTTTCCACCTTCTGAAACCCAAATCTGCACCAATCTTCCACGGAATGCGTGCAACATGTCATTTATAAAGTTCTAGAGTATAAGCAGAGGCACAAATGGAAGCGGTGACACGGAAAACACTTCAAATGAAAACCAAACAAGCTGTGACAAAGCTGGTTTTGCACAAAGAACGTCAGACGTCTTTCTCAGGATTGCACTCAGGTGAACAGGGTTCATTGCAGCCCCAGTTTTAGGAAAGGATTGCAACAGGAACCTCACTTCAGGAAAAGGGAAAATGGAAAATGGCTTTCAGCAGACAGAAATGACATGGTTTTGTGAGCAGATGCACTGTTAGGGAAAAGCCAGATTGACTTCAACTCTAGGTTGAACCAAGTCCTAATGATTGCTCAAAGAACATCCCATGCAGAAAAATCTGACAAGTTTTAGCAGGAAACAACTTTTTGTTTCAGTTTGGAACATTTGGCAAACACAACGAAGACTTGTTTTGAACACCTCTTATGAATATTTTCTCCATAGCCAAGGATCTCTGGTGGCCCTTTGCTTTCCAAAACATCCCTCTGCTTCTTTGCCCACCCCTTCAAAAAGAGAAGACTTTCTGCCCTTGAACTGGAAGGGCATCACTGGATCTGAAGTCTGATCACGAGGCCAGAAAATATCAAGGAATTGCAATGAGTTATACCTGAATAAATGTTCCTGGGGGGACCTGGAGCAGCTTTTGTGGACACAGAAGAGTATTGAAGCCACCAAACCAAAATTATTCACGATGTTAACCAAAGTATTTTGATACAGAGTAGTTACAAGACTGTATTATCTCAGAAACAAGCAACCTTAGAGTGACACTCAGCTCCTCCTTTCTATTTTGCATGAGCAAAGAAAACATAGTGATGGCAGAGCCAGGAAAACCACAACAATTTCAGCCCATACACAAGCACTTCCCTTTGAAAAGTAAAAGCTGCCTTGAATTTTAATGCTCAGAGTTCAAAGGATCCAGGCCAAATTCAGATCACCAGGGATGATTAAGGATTTCTCTGAAAAATTGGAAACACCAGTGTGTTGACATTGTTGTGTGTATTCAAGATTAGCAGATGTAAGGGGGAAGGTTACCTCTGGTGATATTTCATCCCAGGTACACAGAAAAAATGACCCAGAAAACATCACCCTGGCCTTATTCTGGGAATTGCTATGTATTTCTTGAAAAATATCCAAGAAATTGTGTATTTGCTGCTCAGGTTGGGGCAGGACTCAGCGTGTGGACAAAGCAGTTTTGAAGTGGTTTGCTGTGTCTGCCTGTAATTGTAGCAAGGTTTGGGGCTTGATGGTTTCTTGGCTTTGTTTTTATTTTTTAACCATTAATGATGCTATTGTGTGTTTTGGGGCCTGTTCACTGTAAACAGATGTGGGCTTATCAATGCTCCAGCAATGACTTCTACTGTTTCAACTCCCTTGAAAACCAAGGACTTGTGCTCCTGCTTCGTGAGTCACAGACTGCTTTTCCTTTGCAGTTGGAAAACTTACAAGTAGAAATTTATTCTGAGGTGACAGAGAATGGTCATAGAGCCCTCGGGACTCCTACACTATCAGAAAAGCAGGCTGAGATTTGCTCACCCTGAATGAAACCCACCTCTCCTCACAGTTGTCCCAAAAAACATTCATGGATGTGGCAAACACAGAAGGAAAACCACGAGGGGTGATGGAATAGAAATACTGCCACTCCAGCTGCAGGGAAGTGGCTGAGGCAGCTCATTGGAAACCAGCCCTGCACATTTGATGGTAGACACCCCAAAATTTGCCCACTCTGGCTTCCAGAAGACTCTTCAGCTGGTCTTGCCTCCCATTCAGCACTAATGCTGGTTTGTGAAGGGGTTGGATTCACAGTGGGGAGGCAAAGAGTTTTTGTGAAATTTGTTTCAGAGTCTAAATAGCAGAGGACTCTTCTGAAAACCTGGCTTTGATGGTGGGTGACGAGCAGGTGAGCATTTGCCTGAGAGCTTTGGAAAAATGAAGCCTGTGATGCTGAATAATAGAATATGTAGAGAGAAAAGAGCTGATCTCTCACTGACATTCTCCCCCAGCAGCGCAAAATTGCTCTCGGCAACACATTTTCCAGAATCCATTTCCATGTGAGACAAAGGCTCGTGCTTTCAATCTGCACAGGGGGAAGAAAGATGAGAGCAGAGACAGCCTTCTGCTTCTTGGGCAAAAGGCTTCTAAACTGAACCAACACAAGGACAGGTAGGTGTTCTCCTTCACCCACTTCCTTGCAAAGTCCAAGTTGTGAGATTCACACTGCTGGGCCCTGCTTGGGGGTCCACCAGGATGGTGGTGGTGGTATAAGTTGGCAAAGTCATGGTAGAAGTGCAGGCAGTGGCCATGGGGCATAGAAAAGGCAAGATTTGTACTTTTTTTTTTAGGTCAGCCAGTGCAGCTAAAAAAGAAACACACAAACCCCCCTCATGTTTATGGCAAATAGTCCTTTTTCCAGGTCCTGAAAGCTTCTTTCTCATTAAACCTTCCAGTAATAGCTGAGGCTGAGGGAAGATGTTATCTCTTCCTCGAGACGCAGCCTACGGAAATAAGATTCTTTGTTTAGGATTTGCTAATCTGACCTCCTTTCAACCGCAGTCCCTTGTACCCTTCATTTATTAAATTCTGTTATCAAACTTATTGGGGCAGAAATCCCCAAGTACATATATTTATTTTTCTTTGCAATTACTCTCTGTTGGCCAAAGGTCTTCCCAAAAGAGGCATTGATGCTGAAATCCTAAGAGCCAGACTCCTCACGCTCAGTTTCTTTGTAGCTGCTTATATTTGTGCCAGAGAAACAGGGAATGCTGCTACATTCCCTGCTGGACAAGCTTCTCCCTGGTAAAAGAGCAGAGTATTATCAGCCCCACAAATACAGCTGGTTTTCAGTGGCGTAAACAGGATTGGGAAGCACTAGAGAATCTGACACAGGAAGCAGACCCAGGGACATCCATTCCCTTTCTTCCTCCATATGTGTTGCTCATTGCTTTGACCCCTTGAGGTCGGTGCTGGTTTGTGCCCTAAGGCATGAAAAGTGGAGGATAAAAAGCCAGGATCGTGGGCTCCTGAGAGAACAGAGTTCCTTTGCAACAAAGCAAATCACCTCTTCATGGCAGAGAGTGAGCGATTCACCCCCTGGATCTGAAAGTACTTCCTAATCGGAATGGAGATCAAAACCAGAGAGCTGAACATGTCCTTCCACTAGCAGAGAGAAGAGAAGGCATTAACCCTACCCATTAACTCTCTGAAGGTGCATAATTAATGTCTGGAGTTAGAACAAGAGCTTTTGAATGAGAACTAAGGCAGGAGTTAAAGACAAGTTTTGAAGGGCTGTGGCAAACTCCCTTTGACGTGGCTGAAAGGTCTTGCTTAAGAAAACAAATGACTGGACTGGGTTCAAGAGCCAGCAAAGGAAGTCCTTTCTCTACTGTTAGCCAGAGGTTAAGCTAGATGTGATGCTGCCTCTTGTGATTAAATGCTGTTAAAATTGTCCATGTGTTTGGGGTAAACATTCACACTCTTCCTCTGCCGATGGGCCATGAGTCTGCACCTCCCCAAACGGTTCAGCCACCCCACGAAGTGATGCTCGTGCTGCAATGCCCCATCCTCCCCAGGAACATGAGCAGCACCACAGTCCCCCCAGCTTCATCCAGGAGCAGATGATGGGAGAGAGGCAACTTCCTCCCCCTGAGCACATACACAGTATCATTAGACTATTAATAGGGATCCAGGGTAACAGCAGATTCTTTAATAAACTTATCAGTTGCCTTCAGACTGTTGTCTACGAATCCCAGCGGTAATCGTGGTCTCTGGACTGCCTCACAGCCTGTGAAAAGTAATTAAGAAATCAGAACCCTTGTCAGCAAGCTGAAGTTTGCTATTTGGGGATCTACTGCTCAGCAGAAAGCACTGAGGTACCTGCAAACCAAGAAAAACGTTGCGAACTCACAAAAAATTGAACTTACAAAAATTAGAACTTAACAAAAAAAAGAATTGCCTAAATCAGCATAACCCTCTGTTGAACTTTTAGTTCTAACACCTTCTCTTAACCAGAATGTTGCAGAGAATATGCACCTCCCAGAGCAGCACAGCCCCCATGGAATGGCTACACTCCTGCGTCTCCTGCCTTCGATGGGCAAGCTCTGGTTTTTACCCTCTGTGACCTTCTGTGAAAAAACCAAGTACTTTGTTTTTCCCTTGGTAGTGTGAAAAATGCCCAGCAGAAATGATAGGTCTGGGATTCTGGCATCTGTTGCTGTTGAGTATTTTTCAATGTCCTTTACAGCCTGAGCTGATTTTCACGAGGCACTTGTTATCAGATGTGCGTTTGCTTCTTGCTCTCTGTTACTGCTTCATTCTTGCCTTGTAATCAAAGTGTCATCCCCTTTCATGCAGAAGTGCTTTTCTTGCTGCCTGTGCATCAGGCATTTTGCTGCTGGGACAGTGATTTTCCCTCCACTGACACCTGCCATAAGATCCCTTCACTCATGGACACCTGAGGTGCCTGTAAAGCATCAAAATAATCCCCATTCATAAAAGGCAGAAAGAAATCACTTTTATTTGAGCTGCGGAGGACAGCCCACCCCAAGAGAGGCAGAGAGCTCAGACGAGGAACCACCTTGAAGATCATAGAATTGTGGAATGGTTTAGGTTGGAAGGAACCTTTAAAGGTTATTTAGTCCAATCCCCCTGCCATGGGCAGGGACACCTTCCACTATCCCAGGTTTCTCCAAGCCCCATCCAGCCTGGCCTTGGACATTTCCAGGGATGGGGCAGCCACAGCTGCCCTGGGAAATTTGTGCCAGGGCTTCACCACATCTCGTCCTCTTTAATCTAAGCCTGCTCTCTGGCAGTGGGAAGCCCTTCCCACCTGTTCCATCACTCTTGTCAAAAGTCCCATCTTTTTGATGCCCTTTAGATGTGTGAGGACAGAAAAGTGAGAAAGTTGTGAGGAGAACAAACCTGCACATGCTGGAGCAACAAATCCAAATGTCTGAGGCTCCCTGGCAAGCAGGAGAGGATGGTGTCCAACCAAGCTCCTCTGGAAGCAGCTGGAATAAGAAACCATCCATGGACACCTGAATTCCTATGGTGGGTTGTCATGAACTTTTGAGGACTAACAGTTGCTGCTCACCTCTGTGCAGGAAAATTCCTGAAGTAACAAAGAAATTGGGCTGCAGGCACAGGTCAGAGAGCAACAGACTGACATCCTGTATTTCATTCCTCCCAGCTCAGCATCACTACTCTGAGAACAGTCTAAATAAGGCACAAGGATAGCTGGAGTCCTGCATCAAGATAACATCCCTCAACAAGGGAATCATCCCCAATGAACCATTCAATTTGACTCTAAAACATGGACTCACAATTTCTCAATGAGTTGAGGAAGGGCCCTGACTGAGAATGGGTCAGGCATGCAATAATACACCTCGCTCAGGCAGGATAGCTGTCAGACTTTGATAACCCTGCTGGATGCTTCTTCAATGCTTTTTTTCTTCCATAATTCCATCCCTTCATTTCTGAAACTCCAGGCATCCATATCTTGCAGCGAGGGATGACACAGGAGACAGGATGAGTTGTGAAAAGGATTCTCCTTTTCTCTGTCTCCTTTCCATTTCTTTCCATGCTGTTGCAAAAAAAAAAAAAATAAAATAAAATAAGAAGAAAAGAAAAAATACCTTCTTGGGCTTTTAAAAAATTCTTTGCATTGGACATAAGAAGAAATTAATTCTCAGAAATGGATGAAGTTTTGCTTGAAATCTCACATCCAGTCTAGAGCCTTCTGTTTAAGAAGCCATAAATTAATTGGAGGGACTCCAAGGTTCAGGAAGAATGACAGGTGTGTTTAAAAGGGACTTTAATGAATCACTGAAAAAAAAAAATAAAGAGTTTCTTTAGTCTAGAAATAAGAAGACTGAAGGGAGTTATAATGTTCTGTCTATCTGAAAACAAAAACAAGAACAAAAAACTGCTTATAAAAAGATGGATCATTGTTCTTTGTGCTTAGGGAATTCCTTTGGGAGCAGGACACTAATTAGTTTCCTTTGCAGGAAAAGAACTTTTGGTTAGAGATGAAGCCAATCTTCCCAAGTATATTACCCTCAAAAAACGGGCTGGGAAGCATGGGAGTTCCCAGGTCCCAGCGAATCGCCGGACTGGGTCAGTCACTCCACATGGACAGACCTTCTGTTTACTTCCACTTCACAGCCTGCCTGGCCCCACAATTCTCCTCAGTTTCATTCAGAAAATGACAGTATTTGCTACTGTCACCTTAGCTTCCCTGTCAATCTTTCCCAAAATGGCTTGGGAAGAGCCCTTCCTTTTTGCTGAGCAGCCCAAAGCTCCTTTTCCATCTCTGTGAGTTTCCCCCGCTGTAACTGATGGGATCAAACCTCTGCTGGTTCATCTGCTGTCATGGTGCAGCTTTTCCCAGCTGTTCTGTGCTCACCCAGCATGCAGACAGCAACAATTGCAGATGGATGGACCTTCCCAGCTAATTGGGCATCAATAAATATAGTCACAAGACACATTTTCTTCCAACACTAAATTTTATGTTTCATACATTTCCCATCCAAGGTGTGAGGTTGCTCTACCATGTGATTCTCCATCTTTTCCACAGCTCTGGTGTGATAAGTTTTATCAACATCAATAAATAAATTCTGCCAAGGAGTGGGCTTTAGACTTGTTCCCCAGCTGCCCACCCCACCAAGTCATTACTTTGATCCCTGGCTGGTTTGTCTCACTCCAATTCTCTCCACAACAAAGCCTGGTTTGCTGAGAAGTTCCCTGCAAGGACCTCTCAGCAGGCAACATGAGTGAGAATAGATTTGAGGCTCATCTTCCTCCCTCTGTACAGGTTTCCAACACTACTGCTTGTCTTTGCGGCCTTAAATATCCCTGGGGACAGTCTGGTGGCAACACTACCAAGATGCAATGTTGGCCCCTTGCTTGGGATTATTGAAAAATCTCCCCTGGAGCTTTGTGGAGTGGACATGGTCTGTTCCAGTTGGGCCTAACACAAAGTGCAGAAACAGGATGGTGCATCACATCAACTCAAGATTCAGGATTGCTCCTTGGACCTCTTTGATTTACCAGCACAGACATATCCTGCTTTCTCCACATGAACCTTAGTGAGAAGAGACTCAAATCCCTACATGTTCAGTCTGAACATGTCTTTTTGATCAGATGGACTTGTTTGTTTTCTCAGAACAAAATGATGAATTAAAATGAGAGAAAATAGCCCCAAGTCTGCTTTCTTATCTTTTTTCCCTTGCTCAGTGATTTCAATATAAAATGTTTAAGTGTGCCTATGTGTCATTCTCACTTACATTGTCTTTTTTTTAAGGCAAAGTATAAAATCAGAACATTTTTTGCCACTTCTGAAGGAAAAAAAAAGATATTTGGAAAAGGAAAAAAATCACAGGTTGTTTTTTTTCCCCACTTAATTTGTCTGGGGAAGCAGATCAAGGTGCAATGTCAGGTTTTTGTGTTGAACACCAGGGTTTCACCAGCACAGGTTTAAAATCCTGTTGTCTTGGTGGCTGAGTGACACTGGGTCTGTTCTGGGCACACTGGTCTCCAGACTGTTCCCATTTCAGCCATGCTTCATTTCTTCAAAAGCACACCTTTTTCTCCTTCCCTTGTTGCATCTTCTCGGGACAGAATAAGAGGACAAACTGCTGCTTGGACTTGTGATCCTTTTCCCAACATGCTGAAGGATTTAAAACTGCATTAAACCACTCTGGCATGAAATGCTGTGGGCTCCTCTTTGCCTGAGGGTAGGTGTTCCCCAACAGCTCCAGAGTGACAGTGACCTTTGTCCCACTGTTTTATGGCCACCGACCCAACTCATTGATGTGCAATGACATGGGATACCTTGGACCACATTTAGGATGGTGCCTGTCACACCTGCCTCCTTTGGGCTGGGATTAGGTCAGCCCTCTCCTGCTTTTCTTCGTTTTCCTGGATGAAGCAGCCAGACAGGACAGTGAGAGCCCAGGCTATGACCCAGGCATGCCAAAGGGAACCAGCTGGCCCAGAGGACAGCATTCATCATCCTTTGTTTGAGCAAATTTTACCTGTCTGCAGGCAGAGATGTGCAGGTTGGCATCCTCCCAGGGCTGAGCTCAGTGCCTTCCCTACAGCTGGATCACTGCTATCAAACACCATCTTCCCTCTCTTTCTAAAGACCAGATCCCTCCCTTTCCCCATCCCTGCTTTCTGGTCCATCATCCAGCTCTCAACGTGATGGAGGATTTCTCTCCCCATCCATGTAAAAGGGTTTTATCAGCACAAAGACAATTTGCTCTTCTAAGAGTTATACTTTCCAGCTTACCTCTATTACAACCTCCAGAAACAATGTTTCTCACCCTTGTGTGAGGCTCCAGTTTTGGAAACTTCTTTGAGAGTGTGTGTAGCTTTACTTCATTGCATTTAACACAATGTTTGATGTGCTTTCAGTTCATCTCCAAACTGTTGCTCCTCAGACCCAGCACAAGAACATGGTCTGTGCCTGCTGACAGCACCAATGCAGCCAGGAGGTCATTTCATCTTAGAAACTTGGAATGGTTTGGATTTGAAGGGACCTCAAAGACCATTCTGTTCCATCCCCTGCCATGGGCAGGGACACCTTCCACCAGCCCAGGTTGCTCCAAGCCCTGTCCAACCTGGCCTTGGACAC
>JAOXXN010000471.1:69966835-69976953 GCA_026770055.1 Myrmophylax atrothorax
GGGGCAGCGCGGCCGGACGGCGTGAAGCCCTCTCTCATCCCTCCCTCCATCCTTCTCTCATCCCTCTCCCTCTCTCATCCCCCTTTCCATCTCTCCCTCCATCCTTCCCTCCGTCCTTCCCTCCATCCCTCCCTCCATCTCGACAGGGGGGAGCGAGGTGCGGAGCGGGTCTTGGCGGGGTCTGCCAGCCGGGGATCATGCCGGGGGAGCTGCGCCTCTGCACCGCTTTCTCCTCGCCCTCCATGGAGCCCGGACTTTCTTTACAATGACTTTCCCTGAGCTGAGCAATGGCAGCTTGAGTGAGAACCGGACGGGACAGGGCAGCCAGAGCGCTGCCAACCGGTCCTGGGGGCTGCAGGCGGAGGAGAGCCCCGAGGGCAACGGCACCACGCTGACTTTCGCCTTGGACGTCCAGGCGGTGGGCGTCGGGGTCTTCCTGGCCGTTTTCATCCTCTCGGCTATCGTGGGGAACATCCTGGTCATCCTCTCGGTGGCTTGCAACCGGCACCTGCAGACGGTCACCAACTACTTCATTGTCAACCTGGCCATCGCCGACCTGCTGCTCAGCACCACCGTGCTGCCCTTCTCGGCCACCCTGGAGGTGTTGGGCTTCTGGGTGTTCGGCCGCATCTTCTGCAACATCTGGGCAGCGGTGGACGTGCTGTGCTGCTCTGCCTCCATCATGAGCCTGTGCATCATCTCTGTGGACAGGTACATCGGCGTCAAGTACTCCCTCAAGTACCCCACGATCATGACCGAGAGGAAGGCGGGGGTTATCCTCGTGGTGGTCTGGCTCTCCTCCATGGTCATCTCCATCGGGCCCCTACTGGGTTGGAAGGAGCCACCACCACAGGATGACAGCATCTGCAGCATCACAGAGGAGCCAGGCTATGCCCTGTTCTCCTCCCTCTTCTCCTTCTACTTGCCCCTCACGGTCATCCTGGTGATGTACTTCAGGATCTACGTGGTGGCCAGGCGGACCACCCGGAGCTTGGAGGCAGGGGTCAAGAAGGAGAGGAATAAATCCGTGGAGGTGGTACTGCGCATCCACTGCCGCAGCGTGCTGGAGGAGCCTCTCTCCAGCACCCGGAGCAAGGGGCACAACTTCAGGAGCTCCCTCTCCGTGCGGCTCCTCAAGTTCTCCCGTGAGAAAAAAGCAGCCAAGACTCTCGCCATCGTCGTGGGTGTTTTCATCCTCTGCTGGTTCCCTTTCTTCTTCATCCTGCCTTTTGGTAAGTAACCCTATCCCACTCCCCCCAGCTCTGCTTCCTGTCATTGGACCCCTGGGGACCTGCTGCTTGGGACAAACTTTCAGGACAGAACTCATGCATGGAGGTGAGGGATTGGTAACAGATAGGTAAAAAAACCAGCCATAGATTAATTCAATTAATTAACACTTACTCAATATTTATTAACCAAAGTCATGTAATCAAAGAAAATAGCAAATGAATAAAATAGCAGCACAGTAATTGCTTTAATTAATTAATTCTGCATTCAGCATTTTAAATAATGAAGTTCAGGCGAAGGAGGAAGCAGCTCTGTTTCAAACAGGCTGTAATTATGGCATAGTGGTCTCCAAACAGTTTTGCTGTCCTCCCTTCCACCCAATTTGGGAGGGGCAGCTGGATGTGCCTCCGTGGGTCCAGGGCTCCCAGCTCTGTTGGAGATGAGTGAGATTATTTGATCCCTCCAAGGAGGGGCAAGAGTCTCAAGGATAAGTCTGACTGACTTCCCAGGATGTTGTGGTCGTGCAGGGACCTGGAGCAGGACCAGGTATATTTACAGGGGTGATGATCCAAAGTGATTTCCCAGGGCTGATCCACCTCCTCCAGGAGTTGTGTCCTCCGCTCCTGGCCCTGCTGTGGTGCTTCTGTCACTGAGTGCATATTTGGGGTCGTCTGACGAGTTGTGCTCTAAAGTTTTGGCGAGTTGTTTGTGAACAGGATGCACCCTCTGCATGCAGAGGAGGCTGAGCAGGCACAGAGCCCTCGGAGGTGTAGAATGTGCAAAGCAACGTCCCTTCCAGCAGCAGTGGCTCTTGACATGCAGGGAAGCCAGTGGTCTCCCTCACCACCTCACTGAACAAGCAGCCAGCTCAAGGGACCCCGTGAACCCTCTGGAGAGCTGTAGCTAAACCTGGAGGGGGGAAAATAGAGATTAAAATAACTTCTGAAAGTCAGAGACAGCCTTTGCACAGAGCTCAGCAAAGCAGAGAGGTCTGTCACTCCATCTGCCAGCTGGGACCCACGTGTCCCACAGCCCACCCGGGACTTGTGTCCCACCAGCCCTGCAAGGAAACATTAAGCTTATTCTGTACCTTTTCTCAGGGTTTTTCAAATCTTCCTGCTCGAGGCTGCCTCTCAATTCAGTAGAAACAGCGTCGTGTCCACAGGACAGATTTTGACATGCCGAGGTTTGGAGCTCCCTCCAGCACTGGGGCTGTCCCCCTGGGACAGCTGGAGCCCAGGGCTGTGAGACACCCTCCAGTGGGATAATTCACCCGGATCGATGGTGCCTTGGGAGCTGAGATGTCCCTGGAGTGGTGGATCAGGGCTGTGCATGTCTGCTCTCACCATGCTGCTGTCTTGTACCTCTTTGCTCCAGTTTCTCTCTCTGAGTGAGGGTGTTTTCTGGGGAGTTTATCGCTGCTCTCCATGGGGGTGAAGTCGCTGCTGTGGAGAGTTTTGACCCTGTGTGAGCTTTGCAGTTCATGGTACAACTCGGGCAGGGAGAAGTAAGGCTGGACTGAGCTTCTCTCTCTGCAGGACCTGAGATGAATTCTCCTATCTGACCATGCCTCACTTTCCCTTTCACTGAGCAGGTACCTTGGAGGGGGTTGTAGCCTGCAAATGGATAGTTTGGGAATTGTGGGGGTCAGGGAGATGCCAGCACCCAGAGGCTGAGCTCTCTGGGGAGCCCCAGTCTGATCATCCCCTCCTCAGCCAACCAGCAGGGCAAAAACCAGCTCCAAACCTCATGCACACCTTTACACCTTAAAATCACAGAATCCCAGAATGGTTTGGGTTGGAAGGGACCTTAAAGATCATCTCATTCCAACCCCCTGCCAACCTTAAAGCTAATGAAGCTGGGGATCAGGTCCTGTTCCTCTGAGTTACTCCCATTACTTGGAAATAGAGAAAAAACGTCAAGCAAATACTTTGCAGTAGAAAAAAATTATTTTATTTTGTTTTGCCCTATCTGTTCTCCCTTGAAACCCTTGAGCCAGCTTCTCTGCTGATGTAAATCCCTACCCTTGTGCAGAAGTCAAAGGAGACACGGTGATTTCCACCAGCTAAAAATCCAAACTAATTCTTTAAGCACCTCCCATGAACCCTCCGAGCACACAACTTGCCAAGTCCTTTATAAACACAGCTTTGATCTTCATTTCCTGCCACATTATGTGTATAATATAAACACATCTAAACTTCATTTATTTTATGACTACAAAATATGGTGCCTCTCATTTCCCCACCCTTTATTAAGTGCAATTTCCTATTCAAATCTGAGAATCATTCAGTGGTATCTAGGAGGAGAACCGAAAGTTATAATCTCGGATTTTACAGCTCAGGAGAGAGGTCTGAAACTCAAAGAAATCAGCCAAGTTCACTGTAAATCCACAAACTGAAACATGCTGAGGTCGATTCTCCTTGAAAAGAAGGTTGTAAATGGTTAAGTAGAATGGGGTTTATTTATTTGTTAGACAAAAATTGGTGAAGTAATTTGGGACCAACTGGAAATTATATTTATACACATTTTAAGTGAAAATGCAATTCTCGTGAGAAACTGAACAACTTTCTACTGAAATGAAATGTATTGTTTCAATTTAAGAGAAAATGGGAGTTTATTAAAAAATGAGTACTCGGAGGCATTTCAAAATGAGCTGTTGCATTAAAATGAAATGAATCTGTTTCTCCTGAAAATATCCAAATGTTTTGACTATTTTTTTTTTCTCTTCGACATGAATTTGCACAAAATCGTCCTTGGCACACACTCTTCACTGTCATCTGATTATACTTTTTAGGGATAAGAACATTTGTCAAGTGAGAAAAGACTCTCAGCTCTACTTAACATTCCCTGAGCAGTCAGAAACTTCCACACTGGCTCCGTTGTCGGTGTCTGTGAGTCTGCACAGATCTTTGCAACTCTCTGCAGAATAGTTTCCACATTAGTTACACAGGAGTAATATTTATCACATCAGGGTCGAAAAGCAGAAAGAACCAGTAATTTTAAATAACACGGTCTGCGTGTGTGTGAAATGCTGTCAGCTATTTCTCTGTGCTTGAATAACCTCCAGTGATCTTTCCTTAAATCAGCTCAAACTCCGTGGTACCTCCACAGTCTGTTTGTCAGCTGAATAATTTAGCTCACTCTTGGGTGTGTGGTACACGTCCCTGAGCACGGGATGCCATCACCAGGAGTTTAAATACAATTAACAGTTTCTGTAGCTAACGAGACTCTTCAAGCAGGAGGTTGTTCAAGCAGAGATGAAATCCTCATTCCGTATGTGAGGGTGGTGCCTTTGCTGGGTGTGCAGTGGAGCTCTACCCAACTAACTGCTCTGTCTGGGGATCCTGGGTGGTGGTGGGGGGGGGAATTGTGACAGGATTCCTCTTCCATTAGCAGGCACCTGTCAAGAGAATGTAACTGGAGACTTTTCAGAGGTGTGGGCAAGGAGTTTAAGGCTGGTTTGTAGGACGGGACTCATCTCCCTTTGGTTGTGTCAGCCCTCAAAGATGATCTAAGGACTGGAGCCCCTCTGCTCTGGAGCCAGGCTGGGAGAGCTGGGGGTGTTCACCTGGAGAAGAGAAGGCTCCAGGAAGACTTGAGAGCCCCTTCCAGTGCCTAAAGGGGGCTTAGAAAAAGAAGGAACAACATCTTTTTATATGGGCAAATAGTGAGAGGAAAAGGGGCAATGTTTTTAAACTGATAGAGAACCAAGTTAGATGGCAGGAAGAAACCTGGCACAGGTTGCCCAGTGGAGCTGTGGCTGCCCCATCCCTGGAAGTGTCCAAGGCCACCTTGGGTGGGGCTTGGAGCAACCTGGTCTTGCAGAAGGTGTCCCTGCCCTTGGCAGAGGGTGGAATGAGATGGTCTTTGAGGTCCCTTCCAATCCACAACATGACTACAAAAACATCCAGGCATAACTAATGAACTGATGGTGTTTGCAGAAAGGTAGGTTGTATCCTAATCTGGATTTTTTAAAGTCTGATGGAAGCAAGATGACAGGTGAGAAGAAACTCAGTCTTGTGTCAGCTGTTGTTATAGACAGACAGTAGATAGAGAAACTTTGTTAAGTCACACAGCCTTACAGACCTAGGGAAGGGTCTGGAGCTCAGGTGTGATGAGGAATGGCTGAGAGAGCTGGGGGGGCTCAGGCTGGAGAAAAGAAGGCTCAGGGAGGACCTTCTGGCTCTGCAATCCCTGCCAGGAGGGGGGAGCCGGGGGATGGAGGGCGGATTCTGCTCCAGGGAACAGGGACAGGAGGAGAAGGAACGGCCTCAGGCTGGGCCAGGGGAGGTTTGGATTGGGTATATAGGGAAAAAATCTTCATGGAAAGAGTGGTCAGACACTGGATCAGACTGCCTAGGGCAATGGTGGAGTCCTCATCCCTGGAGGGATTTCAAAGCCATGTAGATGTGGCGCTTGGGGACGTTGTTAGTGGTGGCCTTGGCAGTGCTGGGGGAATGGTTGGATTTGATGATCTTGGAGGGCTTTTCCAATCTTAAAAGTTCTGTGATTCTGATTCACTGACTCTTCTGCTAATGGAAAATGCTGCTAAATTAGGTGCTGGGTTTGTCCTTGCAGTATGCAAGGTGATCAAGGATTCCTAGGTCAAAGAACCAGAACTCCCTACACAACCCTTACAGATAAGCAGTCACCTGCTTTCTCAAACTTGACCCAGGGGAAGGTAAATAAGAGTAGGAGGAGGGATGGAGCCCTGATCCCCATTCCCTCTTCAGCTGGGGAGCATGCAAAGTGAGCAATGCAATTTGAGTCCCCAAATGGGATGATCACAGGGGGAGAATAAAAGATCTTCTCCATAACCACCCCAGAAGCATCTAAGAGGAAACAAGCATGCCTTGGGATCAAGGCTGCACTAACTGTTCCCCAGGATGGTGATTGACACACCACAATCGCCCTTGTCTTTTAAGAAGCGTAGTCCAGTCTGGGTGAAGGGCTCCCATGTTGGTTATTCTTTGGATTTAGTTACAAATCAGGACTGGTGTGAGAAAGGTCCAGCAGCACCATGGTTAGTGCCCCACAAGGGTGAAGACAACCTCCCTTCACTCCATTCTTCCATAAGCAGCAGGTTTCCCAAAGACTGACTTAAGATATCTCTCAATATAAGCAAAACCCTCCAATATTCATGGTCTTATGTTTGCCTTGGGTTGGTGACTTACTGTGTTTCCAGTGGGACCTGGTGCTCATTTCCAGGTACAATTCAGAAACCAGTGTACTGGCTTTTTGACCTTCACCCTCAAGGAAAGGCAGCTGCTACACCAACCAGGTTTAGAAAGGTCTCCTTCAAGCCAAAGCATAAATATATCTGCAGATGCTGTTTTTCACAGGGTAGGAGTCCTTTCACAAGGCATTTTGCAGATGAACTCATGGAGGCACAGCAGTGCTCAACTTCAGGAGCTGTCACTTGTGAAACAAGTGATGGGGAAGGCACTGTTGGTAGAAGCACATTTCAGATGAGACCAAGTCTGTTGTGATAGAAATGAAGAATCTAATTCTACTCTGATATAAGAGCATTTTGCATGGTTTCCTAATAAAAAAAGGGACTTTACTCATCACTCTGTGCCTATGGGCATAGAAGTCTTCACCACCTGATGAACTCTTTCATGATAGAATCACAGAATGGTTTGGGTTTGAAGGGACCTTAAAAACCATCTCATTCCACCCCCTGCCATGGGAAGGGACACCTACCACTAGCCCAGGGTGCTCCAAGCCCTGTCCAACCTGGCCTTGGACACTTCCAGGGATGGGGCAGCCACAGCTGCTCTGCCCAACCTGTGTGAGGGCCTCCCCACCCTCACAGGGAAGAATTTGTTCCTGAGATCTAGTTTATCCCTGCCCTCTGTCAGTTTAAAACCATTCCACGTTATTCTGCTACTCCATGCCCTTGTCCAAAGTCCCTTTCCAGCTCTCTTAGAGTCCCTTTAGGTGCTGGAAGGTGCTCAAAGGTCTCCCCAGAGTCTTCAACATCCCCAGCTCTCCCCGCCTGTCTCCAGAGCAGAGGGGCTCCAACCTTGGAGCATCTTCATGGCCTCCTCTGGACTCACTTCAATAGGTCCATGTCTTGTGCTGGGACCCCTGGGCTGGAGGCAGCTCTGCAGGTGGGGTCTCATCTGAGGGGGCAAAGGGGGAGATTCCCCTCTCTTGACCTGCTGGTCATGCTGGTTTTGATGCAGCCCATCATCAACTTCAAGCACATTTGAAAAAGTGATAAAGTCCTCAATATACCAAGTTCCTATAAAAAGGGACAGATGACTAAAGGAGTGGAAACTTTTACACTCTCCCTGCCAGAAGGAAGGTTGCAGAACAAGCTCACCCTCTGGTTAGACATCAGAAAATACTAAAAATCTACCACAAGACACAACCCCAGAAAAAAACCCCAAACTTCTTTAGAGTTGTTGTACACAGGTGGTTTGAAAGTAGGAGGATGAAAGATAAAACTTTTAATTACTTTGACTGTCAGGGCAGTTCCTTGTATCTCCTGAAATTTTCTGAGTTCTGGTGGAAGTGGCAGAACTGACATAGAAAAAGGAATGCCAGTTGCTTTGGAATAGTTATTTATGGCCCAGAGCATCAGATCAAACTGGAACAAGAGCAACTGGGATGAAATATTCCATCTGCCACATCCCCCACTGATCCTGGTTCCCAGAGACATACACTGGTTAAAACCACCAGCAAAGCCATGGAGTCTCAAAAGCTCTGGTTGGATTTATTGGACATCATCCAGCCAAAAAGCATCACAGGATGTTTCCATCAAATAGGCTTATGCCAAATTAGCATAAATTATGGATGGATGGATGGATGGATGGATGGATGGATGGATGGATGGATGGATGGATGGATGGATATTCCAGCCCATCTCCCTTTCTCAGGGAAAGACCACTTGGCCCCAAACCATTCCTGAACCATTTCAAGGCTGTTTTTAAAGCATTGCAGTGAGGGAAAAATCTATTGCTTTTCCCAGGCAAGTTTCACTGTTGCTTCAGCAGCCTTCAAATGTGATTTCTGCTTCTTTTTCCCACTCAGAGTGTCTCCACTAACACCAGGGCTGTGCTGCAGCCTGTCAGAGTGTCATTCCTGGGAGCTGGGTTTGTCTCCAGGGAAAACACATTCACATCTTGCAGAAGGGCACAGGAGACAGTTACAAGTAGGCACACGGATAACAAGCCTGTGGGTAAATGATGTAGCTAAAGCACCACGCAGTGCTGATTCCCTCCATGTGCCCCAGTGCAGAAGCCACCAGAATGCAGAACAACAGGGAAGCATCTTTATGTTCGTTTGGAAATAAGCAGCCAAAACTAATTAATTGGAGCCCTGATGAGGTTGGGGTTCCTTTCCTACTCATTACCTGTTGGAAGGACAGAGATGGACAGAGGGGCTCAGTACAGGTTTTGCTGTTACAGGAGATGGCTTATTCTGGACCTCAAATAATGATTTGGGCACCCAAATTGGAACATCTGCTTTGCCCCTGCCTGGCTAAAGTAAAGCAGTGATTGGGAATAGGACCCATATCTCCCATGACCTGTGTGTGGGATTACTCTGCTCCCAAATGCACCACCAAATAAACCTATTTAAAGCCAAATGTCTTTTTATATGGCAGAGTCTTGACGTATCTGCACACAGTTGCTATAAGGGATGTATCACAAACAGGAAAAAAAGATCTTGTAAAACTTAAAACTACTGGGATTCAGTGGGCAAAATGTTATAAAACCTCACAACAGGAGTTTTGGAACCAATACAAAAATACACCACATAACCTTCAATGCATCTATATTAAGCTAAGCCTGATGGGTTTATTTTATTTGGCAAAACTTTGTCCTGAATATTCTGGGAAGGAGCTTTTAATTAGCCTGATCTATCTTTGCCAGTTTATATTTGGGTGAATATTTGGTCATCAATTCTGGTAATCTGGTTAACATGATGTACCAAAAAATGACCATAAGGGTGGGCTGCTCTTTGGTATGGTCATGCAAGGTGGTTGGTTGATCTCTTACTGCCAGTTTGGTTTAAATTGGTTTTGCCACAAAAAGCGCCCCAGCATGAATTAGTTATGTCACGTTAGCAAGTAACGGTGTCAAGGTTTCATGTGCCCTGTAGGGGTTTAATTAGAAGTTCTCATTTAGTGATTACATACAGCATTTTTGCTCAAGGCACTTTCAGAAAACGAGTGTGTTTCCTTGGGAGAGCATCCTGAATTATCTTCTGATTGATCAATCAGGAGCTTTACTTGCTGTGATTACTGTGCTGTATTTTAGGTAGGGCTGATAGTTCCTTTTAGCATTTTCAGACCCTTCTGGAGTGAAGTCCCAGTTTTTGGTGCCAAACATTAACTATGAGGTAAAGTTTTTCCATTCAGTGTCTTTTAACACGCTGAGTTTGTTCTGCCAAATGTGAGACAGAACGAGATGGCCACGTCTGGGAAGAAGGACAGGCAAAACACAGCGTGTGGTTCCTGTCCTGAGTGTTATGGGGACAGGCTGGAGTGTAAAATGCTCTGACAGGACTTTGTGTCAGAGCAAAAGCTTGCCATTTCGTTCCACTGGGGTTGGGGGTTCTTTATGTCAGAGTAGGGCAGAAAGTAGACAAAGCTGGTTCAACATGGCCAAATTCTGCCCAGAAAGTACATTTCTGAGGTGTTGTCAAGGATGGGAAGTTTAGCAAGACTGGAGTTTGCTTAGCAAAGGCTTTTAAGGGCAATGTCCTGGTGGTGTCTAATGGGCATTTCTGCTACACTGCAGTCCCCTGTGCTGCTCATTTCACAGAACCATCATAGAATGGTCTGGGTTGGGAGGGCCATCAAAGATCAGCCAGTTCCAACTCCCTCCCATGGGTCGGGACACCTTCCACCAGCCCAGGTTGCTCCAAGCCCTGTCCAGCCT